>JAODAL010007003.1:0-128886 GCA_025379985.1 Phyllomedusa bahiana
AAAATCACATCTCGCTATTTGACATTGCACTAACCCACACCGCATCATCACTATTAACCAGTTCCAGTGTTGCTTACCATTGCTATCTATCATCTCTATTGCTGGGTCCCAAAAAACAACTCAACAGGTGGGCACCAAGTACCCTAGTGCGATACTGCCAGTTACAATAGGGTGCTGGAGTCACTATTTGATTTATGCCCAAAATGTTTGATATAACCTCTGTGTTCAATGATAATAGCAGAGCTTTTGTACTGTGGGAAGGTCATCTAATTTCCTCTGGTGGTCCCAGTATAATGGCATGTTCACACGGAGTGTTTTCGTCCATGTTAATATATGCTTTTTAGCTGCGTGTTTGGATCCGTCTGTCGGTCCCCAAACACGCAGCTAACAAATAGCAATGTGCTTTTAAATTGCTTTTAATATGAGACACACATCAGCGTTCACACAAGGGATTACCGATGCGTCTCATTGCGTCTTTCGGATCCGTTCCAAGAATTGTCATGTCAATTCTTGGTCCAAAAGACGCAGCAGGAGCCCTATAATAACCTATAGAGAGCAATCCTGCTGCAGCCAACACGTATTCAAACATGCAGCTGCGCGGTTGGGTATGTGCTGGATCTGTTTTAGATTCGATTGCTGCAGCGTTTTTGGATCCGCTTTTCGGATCCAACACGGAACCAAAAACGCTGTGTGAACAGCCCCTAATACTGACAAAGTTAATATGTTAATTCAGTCACTTTAATAATGATGTGTACAGAGAACACATAGGGCGACATGAATGAAATTTCACATTTAAATGACAAATTTAATGCGCATAATAGGTTAGGATGCGCCTGATTTATGAACCCGCTATTCAGCAAGTCATAAATCAGGCGCATTCTAGTGCAGGAACGACCATTCAGGCTCAGGTAAACTACTTTGAAAGTGGTTTACCTGTTCCAGCAGTAATGCGCCTGGAGTTGCCGTACTGAAGCTATAAATCTATAGCTTCATACGGTTCTAGTGCGACACGCCTCCAGCACGCCCTTCGGGATCGGGCACATTACAAAGTGCCACAGACGTTCTGTAATGTCCCCCGGAGTGGCGTGCGGGAGATTTAAACATGTATTAACGGCACTGTGCTAGATGTCAGGCTGAAAAGGTGCCAGACTTCTGGCGCAGACCCATTCATACATGTCGCCCATAATCTATACTAAGAGTGAACACTGTAAAGTATGTCTTTTTTTACAATTCTTTATGCAGTTTGTCCTCTGCATAGTCTATTGTATGGTGAATGCCATGATTATATACACTTCCTGTCTATATCTATCTATAGACAGGACGTTTCTGTATTTATGTGTTGGTGTATATATACAGTGAATAATATGGTAAATGTACAACAGGGAAAATTATAATAATCTGGAGCACTGCACACTGACTGATGACTGCCAGCTAATGTTTTTATTCCTTATCTTTTTGGAGGACATGGCAGTCATTAGTTCAGGGTGAACGCTCCCTGTATGTCCATCTCCAGCTCTGACCTCAACTATTCAGAGAACTGAAGGGTCACACATACAGGGAGAACAGGAACAGACACCATCACATATGCAGCGAGTTACCGGCCCGACAGCTAATCACCGCGGCATGTTCTCTGGCTTCTCGTTCTCCTGTCCCATTCTCCTGTCCCGCTCTATGAGTAATAGCAGTGATTTGCTGGCCTGTCTATTACTTAGACAGACTCTGCAGTCAGTGACTGTTAGAACCCACACGACGCCGGCACTCAGCGAGGGGGTGTTGGGCAGAACCAGAAGAAGGAGGTACGTGGGGGCAGGGCGCTCCTTCTTACTGTTAGGTGGCAGACACTGAAGGTCGGGTGGTCAGTGACTGACTGTCTCCGTGTCGGCTTCGCCACACTCAGAAGCAGGGAGGCGATAGACAGGACTCGGAGTTATGCCATGGTGCGGCGCCCCTTCTTATAGGTCAGGCACTCTGCAGAAGACGGCGCTGTGAAGCAGAGGAGGAGCGATGGAGGCGGAGATAGCAGCAGCCACTGACTGAGTGCAGAAGGTCAGTGGCTGCTGCTTAGTGACCTGAGCACTGCGCTTGCAGCACTCATCATTATTCACTCTGAGTCAGTCAGCGTTGTCATGTTACTGATAAAGGAGCGCTTAACTGCGCCCCCCTTCTGTTATGCGGAGGTGGCGCCCTAGGCGGTCGCCTACCTCTGCCTACCCGTCGTCCCGCCCCTGAGCGGGACAGAAGCTGGACGTTACGGTACATGGTAAGACAGATGAGGCTCAAGGAATGCTTTCACTATAGGCAAATGGCACTAAAGATCCGGCACAAGACTCAGGAAGGGGCAAGCTTAAATAAGGGCAGCGACTGGCAATACCCAATTACCGCTGCGCTGGCCCTTTAAATTTCACAGAGCCGGCACGCGCGCCCTAGAGAGCGGGGAGGCACGCGCCGGGAGACTGTAGCTGCAGCAGGAACGCGGCTGGGTAAGTAGGCAGGGACCCGGCCGGCTGAGTGAGCGCGCCCGCTGCCCGACATGCGGGCAGTGGTGCCGCTCGCAGGGGGAACACGGATGTGCCTGCGACCCAGGACGAGGTTCGCAGGACCACCCATGATAGGTATTTTGTGAGTAGGTTAGGTTCCGGTTGGGGTCGTCCTTATTCGGATGGGTTCCCCTTTATTTGGGATAGGTAGGGTTTTAGTGTAGGATATAGGGGAATTGTAGGGTATTGTAGTATTTGATATTTTAATGATATATTTTAAAAGTTATATTTTAGGTCAAGTATTTTCTACATTTTGTTGCTTTTGTTTCTAAGTATGATGAAAATACTGGCATAAGTGATTGCGAGGATTCCCAGTCCTCTATTTAACTTTGTGGGTGTTGATTTCTCCTAATCGCAGTAACTTGGAAAGTATATTTCCAGATATAGGGAGATATAAGATAAAAAAAATGAAAAACCCTTCTGGTCAGAAATAATGTCTAATCTTGCTTATGACAAAAATTTTTAAACCAAAATTTCTCGTACCAAATTACATTGTAGAGAATTTCTGTCATTTTACTATTATCAATTATATTGCCGTAACTTTATAGATAACATAGTCATGTTACTTTGTAGAAATCTATTACACAGCTCACCCAAGTGCTATGTGGAAGAGTATATGGGACTGATATCATTCTTGTAATAAAAAATGAAAAGATACAGAATTATCAATTACCTAGAACTTTAAATTATACTATTGATGCAATCTTAATTTAAGGTCAGAATAATAGACAACTTCTAGCTCAAGATCACAAGATTCAATCTGAAGAAACAAACAATAAGTAAGTGAATGATGACACTAGCTGCTAAAGATTTAAAAGAAAACTTGACCTGTGGTTCTTTCCTTTTATGATTGCAGCCCAAAGCCATTCACAGCAAACTGTATTTAAAACATAGTGAATCCTCGGGGCAAGAATGCTTATTACTGAAATTCTCCCCTAGAATCAGTGCCATGCCACCATTTAGGTAAGAGGGCTACAATATGACCTGATTACATTTTAAAATTTGTAACAATTTTTCCAAATTTTAGTTTTTTCCAAAAGGGCAATTTCATTAAAAAAAATGAAAAAAAAAAACGTCCATGACATAATGTTCATATGTTCTTACCTTCTCTGAATAAAGGCTTTGCTTTACCTTTTACTTCCACTCTTATTCTGTGTTTTCTATATTACATCACCAGGTCAGTATTATTTTTGATCTGTATTGAAAAAAACTCCTTTTAAAGGATAATTGGATTTCCAGAGTTATACTCCACTCGGGGGCTAGGGATTTGGTGTTCATTACTAACAAAAAAATACAATAACCCAAAATTTTTACTTTTTTTACATTAATCATCATTGATTTTCTGCTACTATCAGGAAGTTATCAATGTAGAATTTTCTGACGACTGTGCTTTATTTCTACAAAGTAACTATCATTTACATTTTTTTTCCATAAATCAATAGCACAAATGAAGATAAGAAATTTTTGGGCCCATGTAAAAAAGGTTTTTGGTCAAAAAAAATTTTTACACCCATAAGTTTCTACGGGTAAAAAAGTGAGTTTTAGACCAAAAATTTCAACAGTGCCCTTTTATTTTTTTTCTACCAAATATCTTTTTTTTCAATGTTTTTTTTTGAGCTGATTAATTTTTCCAAATTTCACTATAAATTCCATATACAAAGGGAAAAGGAAGGAGACAAATTTTTGACTTACAGGAGAGTCTAGGAAAGAAAATAAAGGGAAGGATGGAGCAACTGCCGAGGAAGAGAGAAAGAGCAATATACATATAAATATGCTTCCTTTATTAAAGGAGTTTTCTCACCAAACTGTTTCACTGAGTCACAAGCAGTTTTAAACCACTTGTCTCCTCAGCTGTGGTGTTTCTAAGCAATATAGCTTTCTATAATAGCAAGAAAAAAAAACACTACAACCCAGGAATTTTTAACTCTTCGTAAACAAAAGGGCACATGTGCTGTGAGACGAAAACAAGGGGCTTTTTTGTAACTTTTAGAGATAATTAGCAGCTCAGTCCTTCCATGGACTCCCTGTTCTAAGCTCTCTGTTCTGTTCAGATAACATAGTTATGGTTAGGGAGCCAAGGAACCATAGACACCTGTGTGTACCCAAAGCACTAAAAACTCTTATCTCATGACCAAAGTAAAATATATTAACCACTGTTTGTAAAAAAAGGTCTTCATTTAACTGTCCCTTCATTTTAAAAGCTAATGTTTGTAATAAGAAAACCCCTTTAAGTGTTTTCTTGCTACACGATGCACAGTTTTAATGCTCAATACTGCTTTTAAAATGTCCCTATGCCCGTTCGCTTTTGTTTGTATGTTGCTCCTAAACTGTAGGTACTCTTTAAGGAAGTAATAACTGTTCAATAAAAATGTTTGTCACATGTTGGAAATGGAAGTAATCTTACTACTTAACACAGGATGATAGATTAACATTATAATGATTGATAGTCAACCTGGCAGTCACATGAAAAAATTATATGGAGGGTGTCAGGGCTAAGCTGTGCTCAGACTGCAGACAGGCTTCACAGCTGAAGTGCGCTCCCTCCCTGATACGACTTGCTGCTGAACAGCACTTGAGTGACAGGGCCCAGCCACTCACTGACAGGGGGCGAGTGCAACTAGACAATGTAGTACCCAGAGGTCCCGCTCCAATCAGCTGCAGGGGCAGTTAACCAGGAATCCCATTTAAACTCCCAGAATACAGACAGCTTCGCCTTTGAAATATCCTGGCAACCTTGTGGTTTCTCGTTCTTTGTGTTGTTGTTTTGCTAACCAGTAAACCTGACCCTCGGCTTGTTTCTCCGACTCCGCTTGTCTTCCGATTAGTGCTTTGTTCCGTTTGGCTTTTGACCTCGCTTGTTTACGCGTTTATTTCTCTGGTTCTGATTTGTGGCTTTGGCGTTCCTATTTGATATTTGACCTGGACTGTTGGACTATGCTTCCTTCTGACGGCCCCAGCACTTAGCAGCACAGGGACTTCCCCAGTTGCCCGTCTGCCCCTAGGGCATCACGTCAAGTAGCAAGGGACACGTGGGCTAGGGGTTTCCGTTAGTGCTCCTGCACCTCCTATGAATACGATGACTTAACACAGGCCGAGAAAACCGGGTACTCCTGCTCTAAACCCTCAAACTATGGACCCCAAGTGACACCTGGTAGAAGCAATGCAGGGGCTAACCCAGGCGCCTAGCCAGATTCTTTCGCTGAGGAGAAACAACAGGAGGCAACCCCAAGTCAGAGGGACCCTGCATACCTTCCCCTCCTGTGGAACCCCCCCTATCCGTTGGCCTGACAGTTTTTGTCAGTAACAGGGGTCTTTGTGGCATTTAGAGAGGGTTGTCGCCTTAATTTTCATGCTCCGCCCACCTTACCTCAGGGATGAGGAAACAAAGGTGTGAATTGTTTATTCCTTATTGCAGGTCTCCCCCCAGGAGTGGGCATTTTTTCGATACCGCATGACTCACTGAACTGTCCATCTGTGGACAGTTTCTTTGGCCGCTTTAATGGGTACTCTTCTAATGACCCAGATAAGGGAAGCTGTGCTGAGGTCTCAGCAGACCACCTTGTGGAGCAAGGATGAGAAACTGTGGAGGAGTTTTGCTCCAAATTCTCGTCGCTGGTGCGTTCCGTCTGGGTTGAACGACGCAGCTTCTCAGATGCCAGTTTAGATTAGGGTTAGCTGACCATAGAGAATGATTTATTGGTGGCTTTACCCTACTCCTGGTACTTTAGAAGAGCCATGGTGCTGGCCTATATCTGGACAGATTGATTTATGGAGATGAGACTGCAAGAAAAAGGTTCCCCCCCCCCCTGTGGTCACACCATGTTCACCCCTAGAACCCCGTTGTTTCTGACGTAAACCCAGAGGAGCCCATGCAAGTAAGGGCTTTTCTAGTCACTAGCGGCTAGTGTGAGCCGTAAGGACTACTCGACGCATCCAGGGTTTTGCTTCTACTGTGGAAAGATGGACACAGAATATCGGGAATGCTCCAAACGGAAGACCAGGTCGGAAAAACTCCAACGCCTAGGTGGTCATCATGAGGAGACACCTCAGGCGAGCATGTAATTCCCTGAATGTAAACTAATAAGATTGCTGCTACCTAGTTAAGATTTCATACTTGTCGCTGCTCGGATTTCTGGGATGCGTTATGTGGGATTCTGATCAGCTACTAATTTTGTTTGATGGCCCCCCGTTCTTTTCGCCAAACGTCTGGGCCTACCTTGTAGACCCTATCATACTTCGCTGCGGGTCCCCTGTTGCTATTGACTCCACTCCACTAGCTCGGGTCGACAATCCAATATAGTCTCCATACCCCTGAGCTGGAGATGGTGGGTCGGATCCATACATAGTTGAACAAGTTGTAATTCTTTATTCGTCATGGAGGGGGCTGGCCTCTGATTTATGGGTGTTTGGGGCTTGCCCTAGCTTCAGAAACATAATCCAGTTGATTGACTGGAATATTCAGGAAATTAGTCAGTTGGGTACACGTGTGTTGACTAGATGGTCTCCTAACCATGCGGGCAATACTGAAGTTTCAGGCTAATGTTCTATCTGGAATCGGTGGTGCCGAGCATATGAAGCCTATGCGGCATCTTGTGAAGTCGATGCTCATCAGTCTAAGGTTCCGAGAAGCTTCACCTACCCAGGTGAACTATGACCCCTCCACCTGTTCCTGAAACACATCCATATAGTTGGTTCATGAGGTGGTTTTACCCAGTGGCTTATTGGCTAGTAAATTACCACTTCTCTTCTGAATACATAACGTGTCCGTCGTGCACTTTCTGAAAGAGGTATATTCAGCCTGTGACTCTCCGCCCTCTAGGGCCTTCTTCTCCAGTTCTCATAGAGTTGGGAGTTGGAACCCAGACCAGAAGGAGGTCCAGGTGGCCCCTCCTAAAAGGTGGGTACTGTCAGGAAAAAGCCTGTTCACAGACTGCAAGACAGCTGCAACGATCTGAAGTGAGCTCCCTCCCTGATACACTTGTCTGCTGACACTGCTCCTGGTAGTGCCAGGGGCAGAGACCACTCCAGACGATGGTGGACGAGTGCACCAGCCAATGGGAGGACCCCTGAGGCCCGCACCAATCAGCCTGCAGGTGGCGGTATCCAGGAATCCCATTTAAACTTCCCTGAAACTTACTGGTGCTTCCTGTGATATTCCTGGCAACCTTTGGTATCTCGTTCTTTTGTGTGTTTTTTGCCAACCAGTATAACCTATGAATTCGGCTTGTTACTCCTGACTCCAGCTTGTCTCCTGATTTATTGTGCTTTGCTTCCCTGTGTGCTTTTTGACCTCGGCTTTTTTACGTTTATCCACTGGTTCTGATTGTGGCTTTGGGCGTTTCCTATTTGATATTGACCTGGACTGTTGGACCTATGCTTCCTTCCTGACGGCCCCAGCACTTTAGCAGCGCAGGGACAGATCACGCGCCACTGCCTCTTTTGTCGCATAGTGGCATCACGTCATGTAGGCAGGACAGTGGGCTGTGTTCCATTAGGGCTCAGTGCAGCACCTCCCTTGACGTTACATTATCACAGGCCGAACCCGTTACTGCTCTACCCTTCCACTATGGACCCCATGACAGCACTGGTTAGAGCACATTCAGGGGCTAACCCACTAGTCCAGGTCTGGGCGCTGAGGGTATAACAACAGAGGCTACCCCCACAGGTCAGAGGGTCCCTGCATACCTTCCCCTCCCTTTGGAAACCCCTATCCCTTGCACTGACAGGTATTGCAGTACAGGAGGGACTTTGGTGGCATTTAGAGAGGGATGTCGCCCCCTGTATTTCCCAGGCCTCCGCCCACTTACCTCAGGAATGAGGAACTAAGGGTGGTAATTGTTATGTCCTTAATGCAGGGTCCCCCCCAGGAGTGGGCATTTTCGTTACCCACCATGCGATAACTCACCTGCACTGTGTCATATCATGGACAGGTACTTTGCCGCTTTAGGGGTGACTCTTTAATGACCCCGGATAGGGAAGCAGTGGGCTGAGGCTCAGCTGACCCACCTTGAGACAGGATTAGAATACTGTGGAGGAGTTTTTGCTCCAAAATTTCCGTCGCTGGTTCCGTTCCGTCTGGGTGGAAGACGACGCAGTTTCTCAGATGCCAGTTAATAGGGTTTAGCTGACCATGTGAAGGATTATTGGTGCCTTACCCTACCCTGGGTACTTTAGATGAGGCCATGGATGCAGGCCGTTCATACTGACAAGATGATTTATGAGAGACGCAAGAAAAGTTCCCCCCCACCCCTGTGGACCACACCATGGTCACCCCTAGACCCCCGTTGTTTTTCTGACGTCAACCCAGAGAGCCCATGCAAGTAGGGGCTTTTTTTCCTGTCTCGTCTCTTTCTGCGCAAGTGACCGTAGGACTTATTTACTCCGTCGCATCCAGGGTTGTTGCTTCTACTGTTGTAGAAGATGGACACAGAATTCGGGAATGCTCCAAAAAACGGAAGACCAGGTCGGAAAAACTGCCAACGCCTAGGTGGATCACAGGAGGATCACCTAGCGAGCAGGTATTTCCTAATGTATCCTAATAAGTTGCTGCTACCAGTGAAGATTTCAACAATGTCGCTGTCCCGTGTTCTGGGCGTGCGTTGTGAGGATTCTGGATCAGCTTCTAATTTTGTTGATGCGTCCCTTTCGCCAAAAAACGTCTGGGCCAATAAAAAACCCTTGTAGACCGCTATCTGACTCTCTGCCGGTCTGTGTCTATATTGACTCTCCACTCCACTAGCTCTGGGGCTCAATCCTAATGTACCCCACTGATCTGGAGAAGAAGGTTTCTCGGATCCATACATAAAATTGACAAGTTATTCTATTCTCATGGAGGGCTGCCTGCTGAATTGGTGTGGGGCGGCCTAAGCATTCAGAAACATAATCCAGTGGTTTGACTGGAAATTCAAGGGAAATTAGTCAGGTGGGGACAACTGTGTGTTGACAGTTCTCCTTACCAAATTCTGGGAATACTAGAGTTTGCATGCTAAAGTTCTATCTGGGAAATCGGTTGGTTCCATCGTTGAAGCCTATGCGGCAATCTGTGAAGATCCGATGCTTACCGGGCTAAGATCCGAGAACTCGCCCTCCTGGTGAACTAAGACCCTCCACCTGTACCTGAAACATCCATATTGTAGGTTCAGGAGGTTGGATTAACCCATTGGTCTTATTAATTTGGCTGAAATTACCCTTTCTCTTCTGTTTTACATAAACGTGTCCCGTCGTGCACTTCGTAAGAGGTATATTCAGCCTGTGACTCCGCCCTCTAGGCCTCTTCTCCAGTTCGCATAGAGGGGGAGTTGGAACCCAGACCAGGGAAGGGTCCAGTGGCCCCTCCTAAAAGGGGGGGTACTGTCAGGACTAAGCTGTGCTCAGACTGCAGACAGGCTGCAACAGCTGATGTGCGCTCCCTCCCTGATACACTTGCTGCTGACAGCTCTGTGAGTGACAGGGGCAGCCACTCCTGACAGGGGGCGCGTGCACCAGCCAATGGGAGGACCCGGAGGCCGCTCCAATCAGCTGCAGGGGCGGTATCCAGGAATCCCATTTAAACTCCCTGAAAGCTGACTGCTGCGCCTGTGATATTCCTGGCTACCTTGTGGTTCTCGTTCTTTGTGTTGTTGTTTTGCCAACCAGTATACTTGACTTCGGCTTGTTCTCCTGACTCCAGCTTGTCTCCTGATTTTGTGCTTTGCTTCCGTTTGGCTTTTGACCTCGGCTTGTTTACGTTTATTCCTCTGGTTCTGATTTGTGGCTTTGGCGTTCCTATTTGATATTGACCTGGACTGTTTGACTATTCTTCCTTCTGACGGCCCCAGCACTTTAGCAGCGCAGGGACTGTCGCTCAGTTACCGTCTGCCGCCTAGGGCAGCACGTCAAGTAGGCAGGGACAGTGGGCTGGGTTCCAGTTAGGGCTCACTGCACCTCCCTTGACGTGACATTAGGTGTATAAAACACAAAAACAATGCGACTCACTATTACATGTTGGACCCACAGGACACCAGTCAAGTGATGGAAAAACATGAATGATGTTGAAACCATGAAATCTTCAATTCAGAGAAAAAGCTATGGCAAAAATAACTAACTCTAGCTAAATATCCCTGAATATTTCCATATACCTGGCCCTACTGTTATCTATGCCACCTGAATCCTATTTTGTTGCTTAGAGAGCTCTAATAAATGTATCCAAGCTACACTGACCCTCATATGAACAAACTGGCACCAAACACAGCCTGAGAATAAGCAGCCCTGTCAAATGATACAGAGCCACTTAAGTAGAACCAGAAAAACAAAAGAAACCAAGAGCTTTAAATAACTGGGTAAAAACTTAAACAGATTACTAGATGCAATCACTTGAACTGGAGAAAACAGAACTATATATACAAAATATTGTAGATCATTGGAATAGAATACGAGCAGATTCCTAGACACAATCTCTCAGGACATGTAATATACTAGAAGTTCTCTAAACAACACTAGATTAGGCTAAAATAAAAATAATAATGCTAGATACAGGACAGAAAACAAAACATGAGACAATGCTAAAACATAAATGAATAGAACCAGTAGTTTCAAAAGAGAAAATTCTCCCGCTCTCTTCGTCTCATAATAACAAATCTTCATTATTTAAGCAAAAAGATAAAATCATAGTAGCACAGAACAATCGCTTACGCGTTTTCGGGTGACTAAACCCTTATTCATAGCATAAAATATTGTGCAAACATAAACCAACAATCTACCCCTTATCCGAAATTGACGGATACCTCCCTACAACCAAAGTCACATGATTGACAGAACACAAATTGGATAATGTAAAAACACATTAAAAAATGCACATTATGGATACCTAATAATAATACAACAAATCATTTCTGTAGTTTAGACCAAATGGCACCCTGGTATTTAGTTTCAAAAATCCAAAATGCTTCTCGATTGAGAAGTAGTTTGTTTCAAATTACCCCCTCGGGGGACCAAGCTTTACATACACGTATGCCAAAGAGATTGAAAGTACATATATCACCCCCATGTGTAAGAAGAAAAATGCTTAGACGCTCCCGAGAAGATTTACATGTCCCGTATGTGATATTTGAGAGATATGTTCATAGATTCTGCGTTTCAATTTCAATAGTGTGTCCTTACCTATATTAAATCACATTCCCGCATCAGATTCACGTAAACACTGCTTCATGAATTGCATTTAGATAAAACCATCTAATTAGATATATGCTATCTCCTGACGAGCGAAAAATGAGGTAACATGTCTGTATATTTACACATGTTGCACCGCAATCCCCTAGCACGTGAAATGTTTACCGCTTAACTGATAACCAATAAGTTCTTGTACAACATCATTGAAAAGGCGTATTGTCACATTGTTGCCAAGGATTATGCCACGTCTGGGCACACATCTCACCTCTCTCCTCTAAAACCGTCGCTGTTCACATTTGTCCTGCACAGTACAGGTAAAATTTTTTCGTATTCTAATTTTACAACGTGTATATACTGTTGCTGTATGTTGTAACAAATGTTAGAGAGGGTCAAATTTCATTCTGTTTTCTTTTCTGCTCTTGTACTAGTAAAGTAAATCCATTCCTATTCCTCTTTTCCACCATAATACTGAGCCGCTGTTCAATGTCTCCAATTTGGGATAGCCTCTTTAGTTTAAACGACTTTTAATGTTTTATTTGTGTATTCAGTACCCTGCGACGCGAGCACAACCTTCACGCTAACGAACTTATCTCCACAGTGTATTGACTTTCCAGAGTAATTCTGATGAATGCTTGTCGGCATTAAGACTTGTGTAACAGCAACACTCTTCCTATAATAAAGAAGTGCTTACAATATTGTTCCTAACATAAAGAATGGGATGTCCAAAAAATGAATACTGTATTTGTTCGTGATGGAAGTGAATCTCAGATTTGTCTCATTGATGTTCAAATACATGACAAACTTATCAGAATCCAGATCACTGCCCTCCCACACCACCAAAACGTCATCGATAAATCTACCATAATATTTGATATTTTCCAAAAAAAAAAGGGTTGTCATTGAGAAAAAATGCTTTTCTCCTCCCACCAGGCCCTTACAAATTAGCCAAAGAGGGAGAACCTTAGCACACCATCGGAGTCACCCTGTACCCTGTAAATAATAACCCCATTAAAATGAAATTATTATGTTGAAGGTAAATAAACACCAACTTGTGAAAACAAATCAATAGAATTCTTCGAATACGAATCATCCGTAATATATGGATGTTGCCAAGGGCAGTTATTGCCTAGAACATATCTGCGGAATATAAGAATATAAACGAGACAAACATCGCCTGTCATCCACAAAAAATCTCTTCCAATCAAATACTAAATTCCATAACTGCCGTACTATGTCCTTATGTAATTGGGGTGCACACAACTAAATGAGATGCAAAATGCTATCTACCCAAGCACAAATATCCTCAGTTCATATGATCCAAAACCCCGCTATAATGGGTCTCAAAGGGGGCAAGGTGGTAGACTTATGAACTTTCGGAAGACCATGAAAGATGGGAGTTATTGGATCCTCCACCATCAGAAAGTTTGATTGTTTTCTCATTAATGACTACCCTGATATAATACCTACTTTGAGTATAGTCAGAGAGAACATTGCAAGTATATATCTTTTTTTGGTGGTGAGTCATTTTTAAGCTTCAAATAATGGAGTTTATCCTCTAAACTTTCCAAACGGCCTGTTTATATGACACACTGTCCTAAACTACCACCTTGCCCCCCTTGTCTGCCATCTTAAATACTATCATTTTTCTCCTTCCATTAATTGTTTCAAAGCGGGTATCCCTGTTTCCTAAGTAGAATTTGACATAAACACATCATCCTGACACCTGGCATATAAATCCCTAAATTCCTCTTCATTAGTGTACGGGTAAGCTGTCTAAGTCATCCATACGTGTCCTAATGGGATAAGAAATGAGGGGTTCGAATAGACAAGAAAGACGCTTCCCCAATTGTGTACGGACCCTGTAGGTCTGTTACAGAACCTCCAAAGATCTTAATCCAATAAAGCATTTTGTCTCAAATGATAGTCCAATATACTCATTTTTCTTTATACTATCGATTTTCTTGTCAGAAATATTACTTTCTACATCCTGACAATAAAAATGTTTTCGTACAGTTAATGCACGTATGAATTTATTAATGTCCACAATAGTGTTAAACAAATTAAAGTTGCTAGAAGGAACAAAACTTAAACCTAAACTAAGTACAGAAAGCTGCTCACGGGTTAAATCAATAGATGAAAGGTTCAATACATTATCTGGACATTGTTCATGCTCCAATTCAGATTCGAATTCAACTAACGCCCCCGTCTCTTCTGAGCCGCACCTCTGCCTCCACTTCTGGTGTTTTTTCCCGGCTCTCCTTGTTCTCCCAGCACCTTTTTTGGCAAGTTTTTTGAACGTGTGTTATTAATGACAGACAGTTCCGAATCAACTCTCACTGGAATCTTCAAAATGTCTGTAGTTATAATTCCCCATCTGATAATCCATTGATGTGTTCCTCACAGGGAGACAAAACTAACTTGTCGCTATCTGATTCTATTGTTTGTTTTTTAATATGGTCTCCGTGGGTTTTGATTCTGGTTATTATCTTGATCTCTTCTCACATAAACCCTATCCACTTGATAATCCATCAAATCTCGCTGAAACTTAGACTTTTTTATTTTGGTGATATTCTCCTCCAACCTTTTCAAGTTATTCTCCATTCTGACCATACCCTCTTTATAAGCATTGGTGGTTTCATATTTCAAAAGTTCACGCTCAGTTTGTTTTATTTCTTCTTTAATCTTGGTTAATTTTTCATCCTCAAATTGTACAATTAACTTAATTAATTCCAAAGAGCAATTGGAAAGCACATTATTCCACTTCTGTTGGAACTCATCAGGGTACGAGAAAGTTGGTCTTTTATTTATTCGCAAACCCCTGGGTATCATCTTCTTATCTAGATACATGCTTAATGTTTCCGAGTCCCACCAAATCTTAACCTCTTGAATGGCTAGTTTTTCCAATTGTGTCAATGCGGTACCGCAAGTCAAATCTTCAGAATCTTCGGCACTATTCACATCAAATACATCTAAAAAACGTTGATTTCGATGTTGTGCCCATTTAACATTGGGAATATCATGTTTCGTGCCCTTGTCACTGTTGCTTCTAACCGCAGAAATTGTATTCATACTCAAACTACTCATGTCATCAAGAGGTATATGGTGTGCTCCATCTTTGCTCCTAACCACCGTTGCAAGCTCAGGGGTTAAATTTTCAACACAAATAAAACATTCCTGGGCAGGGATAAAGCATCATGGAACCATGACACAACCAAATTCTATTTTTATGTAAGGCATGTAATTCTTATTCATATCAAAACAAGGTTTTTATCTTGCCACGCTAGATATGATGATTCTATTTTATAGTCACAGTATATAAATACCTCAGGGGAGCGTGGAATCCAACATGCGAATATACAAGAGAGGAAAAACAAACCGCCTACAACCTGGTTCCAAACAAGGTTTGCAGACTGTATCAATCAATTTGGGCGTAAATTTCTAAAGCGTGTGAATGCGAGGAGCCCGGAGGAGAGCCCGTGGATCCAAACGAGGCAATACAACCAGTAGTTTCAAAAGAGAACATTCTCCCCGTCTCACCTCTACCTTCATAATAAACAAATCCTTCTATATTTTATGCAAAAGATTAAAATCCAAAGTAGCACAGAACAATCGCTTTCGCGATTCGGTTTGACTAACCCTAAACATACGCATAAAATTGTGCAAAGATACAAACTATATACCCCTTATCCGGAAATGACGGATAACCTCCCTACACCATAGTCCCATGATTGACAGAACACCAAAATGATAAAGGTAAAAACACATAAAAAATCAATTATGATACCATAATAAAATACAAACAAATCAACTTCTGTAGTTTAAGACCAAATGGCACCAGGAATTTTAGTTCAAAAATCCAAAATGCTTCTCGATTTAGAGAAGTAGTTGTTTCAAATTACCCCCTCGGGGACCAAGCTTTACTTTCTCATAGCCCAAAGAAATGAAAAGTATGAGATAAATCACCCCCATGGTGTTTAGAAAAATGCTAGACCGCTTGCCCGTAGATGTTTACATGTCCCCCGGATGTGATATATGAGAGATATGTTCATAGATTCTGCGTTTCAATTCCTAAAGTGTGACCTACATATCTTAAATCACATTCCCGTCATCTGATCACGAAGATCACTGCTTCTGAATTGCAGTTAATAAAACCATCTATTTGACTATTTCACTTCCATCACGGACAAATACAGTATTCATTTTTTGGACATCCATTTATATGTTAGGAACAATATTGTATGCACTTCTTTATATAGAAAGAGTGTTGCTGGTACACAGTCTTACAGCCAAAGCAATCATCCATACCATACTCTGAAAGCAATACCTTTTGGAGAGTCTCGTTAGAGCTAGAAGGTTAGTTGCTCGTACAGCAGGAAACTGATACAACACAAAATAAAAATCATTAAAAGTCGTTTAACAAAAGAGGCTATAACCAATGAGCATTGGAAAGGGATCAGAATTGGTGTGCAAAGGAGGAATAGGAGGATTTACTTTCCTAGTCACAGCAGAAAAAAGAAACAGAATGAAATGTCGAAACCCCGACAAACATATGTTACAACTTACAGCAACCATAAAAACTGATTTAAAATTAGTACGAAAAAATTTAACCTGTACTGTGTCAGGAACAATGTAACAGCGAAGGTTTGAGAGGGAGGGGGTGAGATGTGTGGCCCATACGTGGTCAAATCCTGCAACAATGATGTCACATAGCCTTTTTCATGATGTTGTACCAAGACACATCATGGTTATCAGTAAGGGTAACTTACATGTAGGGATGCTGGTGCAACATAGGTGTAAATATACAGAACATGTAACATCATTTTTCGGCTCGTCAGGAGATAGCATAAATCAAATAGATGATTTTATTAACTGCAATTCAGAAGCAGTGATTCTACGTGATCAGATCCGTGAATGTATTTAATATATGTAAGGACACTCGTAATAGGAAATTAGAAAACGCAGAAATCTATGAACATATCCACTCATATATCACATACGGGACCATTTAAACATCTCGGGAGCGTCTAAGCATTTTTCTACTACACACGGGGGTGATTTATCTCACTTTCAATTCTTTGGCATAGAGAAAGTAAAGCTTGGTCCCCGAGGGGGCAATTTGAAACAACTACTTCTCAATCGAGAAGCATTTTGGATTTTTAAATTAAATACCAGGGTGCCATATGGTCTAAACTACAGAAATGATTTGTTGTATTATTATTAGGTATCCATAATTGCATTTTTTAATGTGTTTTTTACCTTATCCAATCTGTGTTCTGTCAATCATGTGACTATGTTGTAGGGAGGTATCCGTCATTTCACGGTAAGGGGTATATAGTTTGTATCTTTGCACAATATTTTATGCTATGATTAAGGGTTTAGTCACCCGAAACGCGTAAGCGATTGTTCTGTGCTACTATGGATTTTAATCTTTTTGCTTAAATAAAGAAGATTTGTTCATTATGAAGACGAGTGAGCGGGAGAATTTTCTCTTTTGAAACTACTGGTTGTATTGCCCGTTTGGATCCACAGGCTCTCTCCGGGCTCCTCGCATTCACCACGCTTTAGAAAATTACGCCCAGGATTGATTGATCACAGTCTGCAAACCTCTGTTTGGAACCAGGGTGAAGCGGTTTGTTTTTCCTCTCTTGTATAAATGAATAGAGCTCCCCTGTCAAGAACCCCTTATGCTACCATACCAGAAACTTTTATAGAGAAACTGGTAAGTAACCAATTCACTCCATGAGCCTAAGCTGTACAGCATAGTCAGCTGATATATTAAGAACATGAGCAGTTTTTGTTCAAATAATCCAAACAAACACACAAGGAAGAAGTCAGAAATAGCATGAAAATTCCTTGCTGATTACCCAGCAATTGGGTTGAAGTGATGTGATTGAAAATACGAACTCAAAATCTTACGTTGTGTGTCTAAACATTATGCTTTCTGGTGCAGGATGTACTGCTGTGCCAGTGCTGGTGTGCATTATAGCATTAGCACTTATGATACATCATATTATTGTATTATTGCTCTGTGCGCTGTGCAGTTTGCAATATGGCAATGGTAAATTGTGGCCAGGTGTACCATGTTCCCTTCAGTTAATCAGAAAGGGCTATTATAGGAGCCCTGTAGGTGGAAGTGATTGGTGAAATTGTCGTCAGTTCAGTAGTGGAAATTGCAAGTCAAGTGTGCCATGTGCCGTGGATATAGGTAGTGCTGTAAGGGTTCGGTGGACTCGCTGGACCACCGCAAGTGATGATAGTTAAGCCACGCCAAGGAGCGGAGTCTAAGTAGCCCCCGGTTTTCACCAGAGCCTGCCACAAAGCGGGATGGACTTGCTGCGGCGTGAGGCTACCAGCTCACTACCCCTGACGTGATTTGCTTGCGATGGCGGCCGGGATACAGCGTGGTACAAAATCGGAATCCAGAGGCATAGTCAGGAACAGGCAGAAGGTCAGGGCAGGCGGTAGAGGTTCATGGTCAGAGACTAGCAGACGGTCAGGGCAGGCGGCAAACAGGCAAGGTCAGGAACGTAAGCAAAGCGGACTGGTACACGTGTAATCAAAACAGACTCCAACACTCTCTAAAGACAAGGTACGCACACCAACAATCTGGCAGAGACTGCTGGGGGCGTATTCCATTTATAGGACCAGTGGCCATCAATAACCAACTAATGGTGTGCTGGCCCTTTCAATCCAGACCAGCCGTCGCGCGCGCGCCCTAAGCAGCGGGTACGCGCACGGCGGCCGGGACAGGCAGGAGCGGCGTTCACAGGAGCGCGGCCAGGTAAGGGAACTGGCGCCAGGCACGGGGCAGCGGGGGCACGGACGTGGGGAGCCCCACCACCCACGCCGGACCCCCTGCGGGCAGGGGGGCGGTCACACGCCACCGCGGCACCCGCGCCAGCCTCCATGACTTGAGATTCCAACTGTGTACTCTCTGAAAGAGGCAAATGAGGAAGACAAATAATACTAGACCTGCTTCTTATTAAAGTTGATGAGAGAGCAGCTGTAGAAGGACAGCTATAAGGTCAGAAAACTGCTAGAGGAGGAACTGGAAGTAGTACGATAGTAGCTTCTGTAGGGTCATATGAGTGTAGAGGTTTTAGTCTTATCTGGGGCTCAGTATCTAATGAGTCCCAAAGGCCCCTCTGCCACATAAAGATCTACAAGGATAAAAAGTGACACCAAGTAGGTGGGGACTGTACTTTGCAGTGTCATCATGTTATGTCTCAGATTAGAGGCATAACTTAAAGCTCTTGGTCTCCAATGCAGAATCTATAAAAGGACTCCCTCCCACCATGTGGCATTTGCAGTACTAATGGTTTCCTATGTGACAGGTAGGCTTTTGGTCACCCATAGACTACATGGCCAAGTAGTGGCTTCTACCTCTGCACCCCCTATAGCTATGATCTAGTTCAATGGGACAAAATGCATTGGACATAGGCTACAATAGGATACAATGCTTCATGATACATAAAACTATGACCATATTTCCAAAGCCTGACAGAAATTTACTGTTTACATAAAGCTTGCATGTAATAAATAAAGGCAGTGGTATGATTGTGTTCTAGTAATTGATTTCCTATTTTACAACTGTGATTGGAATTATATGAAGGAAATAGTGAAATGCTTTATTATTCCGAAGCATTTATTGCATCTGTAATGCTCATTTACATGTACTCCTCCTCTCTTTATATTAGCTTGCTGTTTTACGATTTGCTGGCTCCTAGATGATATTAGACTTTTATTTAGCTAAACAAGGCAGCAGAATGCCACAGGGAATCAAACAAGCAACTGTTCCTCAGGAAGAGAGAGTTAAGCAATATTTTCTATTTACATGGTTTACTTCACAAGTGCCTGACTCATTGGGCAGAACTTGCACAGTAAAATTACTATTTGCTCCATTTTATTGACTACAATTCAGGGCTGCTGCCAGCCTCACAAATTTAATCCCTCAAGCTCTTTGCCAAGAACATTACCTTTTATTTTCAGTGTTAAACTGTATAAGATACCCCTAAGGCTACATGTGAACTCACTCTCCATGATGAAAGCTAACCGAGTGTATCAATTGTTCATGATTTCCCGTTCTCCTGTAAATTGGGAGAGGCAGTAGAATGTGAATTTCATTCTGTCAGCACTTTCTTTTTTCCAAGCTGTGTTTCAGACATTGACTGTTAGGTAATTAATTATGTAATGTTCTCCACTCCAGGACACCATTTAGCAGGCTGTCAGATTGAAAGCTTGGAAGTCAATTGGATATATTTGAATGCTATGATTTAGATTGGTATAATGAATATATATTTTGCAATTTAACTGATTTGAAATTGTTTAAAGCAAAAATAAAGTAGTCAACTATGGATCTGTTTGTTAAACCTACTGCATATATAGTTTTAAAACTGAAATGCTTTTTTTTTTAGTTTTCTAGAACAATGTTTTTTTTGTCTACCTGAAGGTACATGCAAATACACAGTATATTTTTGTTAGATACTTGCATATTTACAGTTGAAGCCAGAAATTTACATACACTACATAAAAATACACATATGCATGTTTTTTCTCACTATCTGACATGAAATCAGAATAAACCTTACCCTTTTTAGATCAATTAGGATTAACAAAATTATTTATATTTGCTAAATGCCACAATTATGAGAACATTTTTAAGGCATTTTTATTACTTTATGCAAAGCCAAACGTTTACACTAGGATTAATATGCCTTTAAGCAATTTGGGACAACCCATATGATGATGTCAGGTCTTTGGAAGCTTCTGGTTTATTGCCAACATCTGAGTTAACTAGAGACACACCTGTGGATGTATTTTTTAAGCACACCAGAAACACACTGATTCTGTGTGTAACATCATGGTAAAGTCTAAAGAAGTCAGCGATGATATCAGGAAGAAAATTGTGGACTTGCACAAGTCTGGATCATCCTTGGGTACAATTTCCAGATACCTGAAGGTGCCTCATTCATCTGTACAAACTATTACATGCAAGTAAAAACAAGATGGGAATGTCCAGCCATCATAACTCTCAGGAAGAAGACGGGTTCTGTGTCTCAAAGATGAATGTGCTTTAGTCCGACATCTGCATATCAACCCAAGAACAAAAGCAAAAGACCTTGTGAAGATGCTGGCGGAAGCTGGTAAGATTGTGTCATTATCCACAGTGAAACGAGTACTGTATCAACATGGGCTGAAAGACCACTCTGCAAGAAAGAAGCCATTACTCTAAAAAAACCAAAACATATAAAAGCCAGATTAATGTTTGCAAATACACACAGGAACAAAGACCCACATTTTTGGAGTCATGTCCTGTGATCTGACGAAACTAAAATTGAACTGTTTGGCCATAATGACCATCATTACGTTTGGAGAAAAAGGGAGAAACTTGGAAGCCTAAGAACATCATCCCAACTGTGGAACACTGGGGTGGCAGCATCATGGTGTGGGGTTGCTTTGCTGCAGGAGGGACTGGTTCACCTCACAAAATAGATGGCAGCATGAGGAAAAAAGATTATGTGACAATACTGAAGCAACATCTCAAGACATCAGCCAGGAAGTTAAAGCTTCGGCGGAACTGGGTCTTCCAAATGGACAATGACCCGAAGCATACTGCCAAACTGGTTACAAAGTGGCTTAAGGACAACCAAGTCAATGTTTTGGAGTGGCCATCACAAAGCCCTGATCTCAATCCTATTGAAAATATATGGGCAAAGCTTAAAAGACAGGTGTGAGCAAGGCGACCTACAAACATGGCTGTCACTTCTGCCAGTAGGAATAGACCAAAATTCCTACCATCTATTGTGTGAAGCTTGTAGAAGGATATTCAACGTGTTTGACCCAACTCATACAGTTTAAGGGCAATGCTACCAAATCATAAGGAAATGTATGTAAACTTTTGACTTTGCAGAAGGTAGTACAAATGCCTTAAAAAATTCTCTCTCTTTTTCATTATTCTGGCATTTGCCAAATATAAATCATTTTGGTAATCTTAGTTAACCTAAAATGGGGAAGGTTCATTGTGATTTCATGTCAGATAGTGAGAAAATCATCCATAACAGTCATTTATATAGTTTAAAACTTCAGGTTAAAACAGTATATGATCTGAGGGCAACAGAATTCTTAAAGTCTTACGCAACACTGCAGATTTATTACATATGTTGTCAAGCTGATGTTCCTCTGGTCCTCCTAAAAATTATTAGAGCACCTACCATCCATCTATGCCAAAGATATGTTTATGTCTAATGGTAATAGCAATGTAAATTTTGCGCCACATTTATGAAAACTGTCTAGGTCTAAAATTCACTTTGTTTCAAAATAGCGACCAATCAGAGTGCCCCTCTCATTTTTACAGAGCATTATATGAAATGAAAGGAGTGCTCTGTTTGCTATGGGAAACAAAGTGAATTTTAGACCTGGACAATTTTCATACATGTGGTCCTCTGTTGTTATCTTTGCACTCACAAGACATATAATCAACAAGGCCACATAAGAAAAAGACCATGGTAACAAGCCAAATTTAAGGGGGCTTTCACTGTTGCCCATAATCACCAATCAGAGTCCCCCCTATATTTTTTCAGAGCACTATATGAAATGAAAGGGCAACACTGATTGGTTGGTATGGGGAACAAAGAAAGTCTTAGACATAGACAATTTTCACACATGTCCCTCTTAGTTCCTAATAAAGTTGTCTTCTGCCCAAGTTTTGGAACACTGTTGTATTAGCTGATTTTAGTGATACTTAATTTTACTTGTGATCTGCTGGCACTCTGGTGGGCTGGTCCAAACATGGCTACAAATTTGAATGTTAGGTTTCTTGTTATTACCGTATTTTTCAGACTATAAGATGTGCCCAGGTTTTAGAGGTGGGAAATAGGAAAAAAATAATTTGAAGTAAAATGTGTGGGCTGAAGTTTATTTTTGATTGTTATCATTTTGGGATATATGTGAGTTTTTGATCACATTTTATTCAAATCTTTTGGGGATATGAAATGACCAAAAAAAACACAATTTTGGCGATTGGAATTTTTTTCTACTGTGGTGCACAGCGTACGGGATAAATGATGTTATAGTTTAATAGACTAGACTTTCATGGACGTGGCAATAACAATTATGTGTATCTTTTTATTTTTTATTTATAAAATGGCAAAAGTGGAGTGATTTAAACTTTAATTTTTTTCTACTTTTTTTTTACTTTAATACTTAGTGTCAAATGTCCTCTTTCAGTTCATGTAGTGCTCTTGAAAATTGAAGGGGTGCACTGATTGGTTGCTATGGGCAACAAAGAGAGTTTTAGTCCTAAACAGTTTTCATACATGTGGCCCTTAGTCTCCGTAGAATACTCAACCACTAGGGGGCAGAATGCCTTGTCCTACTACTGTACTGTTGTATATAGGTTTTTCATTCATTCATTTCCTAACAGTAGCAGGTGTACATACATGGCAGCTGCCAAAGTCTGCATGAGGCTTTCTGCTGCCATGGCAACCAATCCTCCCCTGTAATTACAGAGGGAGTGATTCAGCTAGATGCTGTAGCTGAGGCTCCATCCCTGCTGTACTGATCAACCGCATGCCTCCACTGTACAGCACTCTCCCAGGCCGGCAGGAGCTTGAAGAGGAGCAATGCTGCAGGAACTGGGTTTAACCCCTTAAATACTGCCGGCAGCTTCCCGCAGAATCGCTTCTCCTGCCCTCCTGCCAGCCTGAGAGCATGCATTGGGTATATAAGACGCACCCTCATTTGGCCAAAAAATTTTTCTGGGGAAAGTGCATATTATGATACTTGTTTATTTTTCCTGTTTCCTTATGCAAGGAATTCAAAAATGAAAGAAGTTTAAATTTTTTTCACCTCTTCCTGTTTTAGGGATTTTTGTTTACACTGTGTTTGTTTTATCCTCCCCGCCTTCTGTCATTCCTTTTTTTTTTTGTCTACATAGACATATGATGGCTTTTTTGCAGGATAAGATCTACATTTTAATGGAGCCAGTGACCATACCATATGATATACTGAAAAAAAAAAAAAAAAACAATTGTAGGGGGAAGGGAGAGGGTGGAATGAAAAAAAAGCAAAAAACACAATTATACCTTTTTGTGGGGTTTGCTTTTCTGGAATTCACTGTGTGGTATAAATGGCATGCTATCTGTATCCTGCAGGTGGGTATTATTTCATTGATACCAAGTTTTGAGAGTTTTTACTCATTCTTTAGAACTATTTAAAAACAATATATTTTTGGTTTTGTTTTTAATTGTTTTTAATTATTTTTCCATCTATGGATCTGAGTGAGGGCCATAGTGTAGTTTTTACAGGAATCATTTTTGGGTAAATGAAACTTTTAGATCAATTTTATGGTAATTATTTGGGAGATGCAAAATCACCCCCAAAAAAATGTAAGTGTTTGGTTTTAAGGTGTTCACATTGGTGCCTTGATGCCTTACACTCACTGGTCCCATTGACCACAGCATCCAAGAGGCTAAAATGCTGGCATTAGAGCTGTAATCAATATTATAATTTAACTGTACATTATGTTTAGAGATAAGTGAATCGATTCTAACGAAGTGGAATTTGTTTAAAATTTCAGTAAAAATTTGATTCTGCATGAAGGCGAAGTTTATGGTGATTGGCGGGAACGAATTATCTTTTTTTCTAAAATGGCCACGAGCACACGGCGTGACATGGGGCAGAGAACTCTGGGAGAAAGGACATATGCACCCTCAATGACATGTGCAGACATGAAACCAATCAGCAACCAGCGGGCTTCTGTGATGTCACAGCCCTATAAAAACGTAAGCCATTTTAAATTCTTTCACTTGTCAGTGTGTCTCCTTTCACAAGCATCTATCTGCTGCAGCATTATATTGCACTCTGTGCAAAACATACATGTTTTTTGAGCTACTGGGGGTGAAAGACCTTCACAAGTTTGTGTCATATGTTCCTGAAGCAGTGTTTTTTATTTTGTTTGTTTTAGTTTGTGGGGTATTCTCCATAAAATACAGGGTGTGTGTATTTCTGCCCCATACACGCCTGAATTCCATCTGGTTCGCTCTGTAGGGTATTTCATACCCAAATTTATCCTCTTGTGTGTGGGGGAATATGAGTCAAATACAGGGTGTGTATTTCTTCCCCATACATGCCTGAAATCCATCAACTTCAGTCTGTGGGGGTATTTTAATCTTTGGCCAAGATTTAATTTATCCACTTTTTGTGGAGAAATCTGTGTCAAATCCAGGGTTTGTGTATTTCAGCCCAACATACACCTCAAATCCAGACAGTTCAGTATCTTGGGATATTGCTATCTGTGGCAAACAGTTAATGTTTTCAGTTATTGTGGGGATTCTGTTAAACGCTGATACATGTAGAGCTCCCACAAAAGAGTGGAGAGGGTGTCATCAGTAATTTTGCATTGACGTCACTAATCGTTTCCCCCTTCCTTTGATCCATCAGTGTCTGCTTTCAATTGGTCAATAATCCATCATTGCTAAAAACAAAACAAAATAGGAGTTGATCCCAAAAATAATAAGTAAATGGAATATTTGCATGTCTTCTTTGTTTTGTATACACTTCTGCTTTTGGCTATCTTATCATCAGGCAATCCTGATGCAAACAAAGGATGTCATACTAGCCTTACAGCTTCTCCGAAGACACAATCAGTTGTGTTTTTCATTTTCATTCCTTCTGACAGATTAAAAGAAGGGGAAAACCAAACAGTGGCAAAGTCATAAAGTGTGGAGGGTGGAAACAGCATTAAGAAACCACAGGGTGGTCGACTGAGAGAGTGGTCAGTTAGCAGCCGCATGAGTAGGCCACAGAGTGGCAAAGGACAGATTGTGGAGGTGGCAGCAGCATGATTAGGACACAGATTGGCACAATTACACAGTGTGGAGGTGGCGGCAGCAACAGTAGCAGCATCAGGCCGGAGAGCGGCACAATGTCATAATTTTGAGGTGGCGGCAGCTAGGTGACATAATGAGGAGGTGGCGGCAGCAGCATCAAGCCAGAGAGTGACTTGGAGACATAGCCTGGAGGTGACAGCAGCAGCAGCATGAGGGGACCTGAGTGGTGAGGTGGCAGCAGCATCAGAAGGCTACATAATGGCCCAGTGAAGAGTGGGGAGGTGGGTGGCAATACCAGTCCCTGGTTAAGATGGTGGGTGGTAGAAGGAGCAGCTGGCAGCAGATGTGTGGCATAAGGCGGGTGGCAGCATCAGAAGAGTAGCTGAGGCAGGTAGCCAGAAGAATTCAGGGTTCAGGGTCTGCTCCAGGTGCTGCTGCTGGTGGATACCTAAATCACTAGTGGGATGAAGAAAGCTGCTCATCAACAACTCCAGACTCAGGTTGCTACAGATGGAGCTGATATTGCTCTTACAACCCCAACCTCCTACCGCAGCCATGGCAGTGGTACATGAGCACTGAGTAGTGTTGAGCGATTATTATCGACAACGTTGAAATCGGCATGGTATTTACGTTGATCGGATTTTTTAGATCATGCGATAATTTAGGTTAAAATCTGTGCATAATCTATTAATATCGCGCCATTTTCGGCGCTTCGTGTAATTTTGGCGGCCAGCAAATCAGCTCAGAGAATAGAGCAGGGTGAGCTGTGTGTGCGACGTCATAACTGGGATGTGTATGGTTGCGACTGGCTGGAAAAATCACATGACCTCGTTTTACATAGAAGAGCCCTTCCTGTTAATGATCAGTGTGTGTCAGTATCTCAAAGCAGTAGGACGTGCGCTCTGCCTCTGTGCAAACAGCTCAGCGAAATTATTCTATTTGTTCACAGAGACAGCTCTACTTTTAGCTGTGATCCTTAGAAATTTGGTAGATCAGAGATTTGCAGATTTTAGGTAGTTAGGCTGAGAATTTTTAAGGAGCATCTACCGCTGTAAAGTCACTGGGAGGAGCGGGGGGGGGGGGGCCCGCGGGCGAACACAGACAAGCTCTTTAAAGAATACTGGATATTGTGCACCCAGACTTAGTGTAGACATTGCATTGCAATAGCTTTATTATTAACAGTTTTCTGTTGAAATATTACTTGGATATTGGTCAGCCTGAACTTATATTAGGATACAGATCTTTTCTAGTAACTGCAGGTCTATTTGTTAGGTGCAAAACTCCACTTTTATTATCAGTATACATTTCAGATAGGTGTTTTTTTCACTTTTGCCCAGTCCAGCTTTGTTGATAGAGGTACCTTGCAGTTAAATTTGAATCCAGCAATTTTGTAGTCACCACAGGTGTATTGATAGGTGCCAAAAATACCTTTTATTATCCATATACATTTCAGATACGTGTTTTTTTTCACTTTGGCGCAGGCCAGCTTTGTTGATAGAGGTACCTTGCAGTTAAATTTGAATCCAGCAATTTTGTAGTCACCACAGGTGTATTGATAGGTGAAAAAAATACCTTTTATTATCTGTATACATTTCAAATACGTGTTTTTTTCACCTTTGCCCAGTCCAGCTTTGTTGATAGAGGTACCTTGCAGTTAAATTTGAATCCAGCAATTTTGTAGTCACCACAGGTGTATTGATTGGTGCCAAAAATACCTTTTATTATCCGTATACATTTCAGATACATGTTTTTTTTCACTTTGGCGCAGGCCAGCTTTGTTGATAGAGCCACCTTGCAGTTAAATTTGAATCCAGCAATTTTGTAGTCACCACAGGTGTATTGATAGGTGCCAAAAATACCTTTTATTATCCGTATACATTTCAGATACGTGTTTTTTTCACTTTGGCGCAGGCCAGCTTTGTTGATAGATAGTGATGAGCGATTACGTTGACTATCGTCATCTTGTCGATAGTCGATATCGGCAATTATCAATAAGATATCCGATAGTCAATAACAGATTATCGCCGATGACCATTAAAGTCTATGGGAGAGGAACAACACCCATTTTTTACCCCAAACAGGGATGGAGAAGTGGAATTAACATCCACAACAGTCAAATGATATGTGCTACATTTTAGGCAACACATTAGGTTATAAAAGCCACAGAAAAAAACTCAAGACCATTCATTTCCCCTGTCTTCACCACAGCATGACCCTTAAAACCCGCATGCCCAAAATTTAAAAAAAGTCCCAGAAGGCAATTTTAAACCATCTTTTTACTTGAATGGACATTGAATTCCCTGCCCTGGAACGCAGCTGACCCTTAAAACCGTTCTGCCCCACAGTTAAAAAGTGCCGGAAAAAGGAGTCTTTAAAACACCATTTTAGTTGAACTGGACATTAATATATCTGTCCTGTTCCGCAGTAGACCATTAAAACTGTCTGCCCAAACATATTAAAAAATTTCTGCGGAAAAAGGAGCCTTTAAACCCCCAGTTTAGTTAAACTGGACATTGACATACCTGTTCTGTCCCCCCGTATGCCCTTTTAAACCTTTGACCCAAGTTTAAAAAAAGTGCTGGGAAAAGGAGTCTTTAACCACCATTTTAGTTGAACGGAAATTGATATACTGTTCTGTCCCACAGTATGCCTTTTTAAAACCTGTTGACCCACAGATTAAAAAGTGCTGGGAAAGGGGCCCTTTCAACCACCTTTTAGTTGAACGGGACATTGACTATACCTGCCCTGTCCAAGTATGACCTTTAAAAACCTGTCGCCCCCCAGTTTTAAAAAAGGGCCCGGAAAAAGGGTCTTTCAACCACCATTTTAGTTTCACGGGCGTAGATATCACTGTCCGGGGCCCACAGATGGCCCCAAACCCTGCATGACCCCCGATTAAAAAGTGCCGGAAAAAAAGAGTCTTTAAACCCCATTTTTAGTTTCACTGGACTTGACTATATTTTTCTGTACCACAGTATGCCCTTAAACCTGTCTGCCCAAACATATTAAAAAGTTCTGGGAAAAGGACCCTTTCAACCACAGTTTATTTTTAAAATGGACATTGCTATCCCTTTTTCTGTACCACGTATGACCATTAACCTGTCTGCCCCCACGATTAAAAAGTGCTGGGAAAAGGAGTCTTTTAAACCACCTTTTTTGTTGAACTGGACATTGATATCCCTGTTCTGTACCACAGTATGACATTAAAACTGTCTGACCCCAGATAAAAAGTGCGGGGGAACAGGAGCCTTTCAACCCTTTTTTGTTGAACTGGACTTTGACTATACTGTCCTGTACCAAGTAGGGCCTTAAAACCTGTCGACCCCAGATTTAAAAAGTCCGGAAAAAGGGTCTTTCAACCCCATTTTATTTTACTGGAAAGACTATCACTGCCTGGGCCACAGCATGGCCCCAAACCTGCATACCCCCAGATTAAAAAGTGCCCGGGGAAAAAAAGGAGTTTTAACCACCATTTTAGTTTCACTGGACATTGATATTATTCCCTGTACCGCAGAATGACATTAAACCGTTGCCCCACAGATTAAAAAAGGCGGAAATAGGACCTTTCAACCACCTTTTTAGTTTCATGGACATTACTATACCTGTCCTGTACCACAGCGGACCCCTAAACCTGTTTCCCCCACAGAAAACAAAGTGGCACTATGCTATTTTGTCAGTGACTTCTTTAGTATATTTTTTGGTAACGCATTTTTTTAAAGAATTTATTTGGGGAAGTTTTTTTTATTTTTACATTATATCTTTTGCTTTTTTTTCAAGTGTGATAACATACAAACATACACCCCCCCCCTGCAGTTTTCATTTTTTTAAAGGTATTTTTTACCGGTAGTGTTTTAAATTTCGCCCCACACCCCATAAGTAAAAAAAATTTTCCTAACTGCCCTCCTGGTTCTGGAGTGATTCACCAATAATTAAAGGGTTTCTTTTTCCCCCAAACCTTCTTTCAGGATTGGGACAGATCCCCTGGAGTTCAAATGATGCGACCCCATAGTGACTCCAGCCCTAAAAAATTTTAAGCCTAAATTGTGCAATTTTTGTGTCCACCTGGACCCCTTTTTGAAAATATTTAAACCCCCCATAAAAAACACTTTTTTAAAAACCCTATTTTTTAGGAAATTTGAACTTCCTGATTGCCCAAACTGTGAGGCCGTCTGCCACCCCATTGTTAACAGGAGGTCCAGTGCCAGGGCAGCTTACAGTGGGTGCGGTGGAGCCCAGGCTAGGTCTGTCTTATTAACACGCAGGTTCAGCTGCCAGGGCCGGGTTAAAGTGGGTGCGGTGAGAGCCCAGGTGGTGCCCGTATTATTAAAACAGGGTTTAAAAATCCCCTTATGACGCGGGGCAACAAAAACAGTCGTCCCGAAGCAGAGGCGGAAGAGAAGTGTGATTTTAAGACCTCCAGCCTTCCTAGTACACAGTAAAGCCCCTGGGTAGCGTTTGCCCCCCCGTATGAGTGCGGACCAATTGGTTCACTTGGAAATTTGGTGGTTAAGTCCTGTTCCACCCTTTGGGGCCCTTTTTCTTGGCATTCTTTTTTATTTTACTCAACTGCTGGAGGAAATTGTCTCTGTTCTTTGTTCTTGTCCGTGCTCCTACTCCTGTCCTCTAATAAAATCTTTTGGTCAAGTTTTCCGCCCCCCCCTTGTCAATTCAGAGGATTTTTTTACCGCTATTTTGTACATGCAAGTTTTTTAGTAGTTTAATTCTAGAAAACATTTTTAAAATAGGTTTGGGAAACCCACCTGTCTTTGTTTCTCTTTTTTTCTTGTATTAAATGGGTTGTCTCAAAAACAGGGATTTCTAGTAAGTTAAAGATCTTGAAAAAAAGAATTTTTCAATATGTGTCCCTTAACAGTGTCCCACCATTCCTGTTTTTGAAGCCCATCCCCCTTGAGGCACTTTGACAATTGTGAAGAACAAATGTTGTTAGAAACCCCATTTTTTAGAAAAAGGACCTGTGTAAGCGATGTCACCGCAAAATGCCCCAAAATTCAAAAACTGACCTTGAGCCCCCTTTTGACAAATTTTTTTAAGAACAAGTCTTTTTGAAACCAATTTTTTAGAAAAGGACCCGTAGTATAGTGCATGTCCAGCAAAATGCCCCCCTAAAATTCAAAACATGACCCATGAGCCCATTTTGACAAAATTTTGAAGAACAAATGTCTGTTTGAAACAAAATTTTTTTTATAATAGGACCCGTGTATTGCTGCATTTCAAAGCGAATGACCCCAAAAAAATTTTAAAAATGATTCTCAACCACTGTTAAAAAAATTGTGGGGAAGAAATGCCCCTCAAAGCCAAAATTTCTGTTCCAAAGGGCCCATGATTATCGCTGTATCTCACAGCAACGTGCACCAAAAATTATAAATATGACTTTTCAGCCCCTATTAAAAATTGTGATGGAGAAATGTCACTTAGAAGCCCCATTTTGTTCCAAAGGACCCTAATTATAGCTGTATCTCCAGCTTTGCCTCAAAAAACCCTTGACAATGCGAAAAAATTCTAAAGATAAAGTGAGTAAATGGAATACGGTGTTGTCTGAAACCCTTTCTGCTTTTACAGTCTCCTTCACACAAAACCAGGAAAAAAGAACTGTTTGGGAACGAGAAAAAAAATTGCAGTAAGAAATTATATTTTAAAAAAAGTTTTCAAGGGGGAACCCTTTTGTTGAGAGGAATGTGAAGTGACCGGCAACTAATCGGTGACCTCGGCAATTGGGGCCACAAAATATCAGAGATCCATGCCTGATTCATCTTGATAAAGTCAACGATCCCCTAATCTGTGGAAAGCCCGGGTGCGTTTGTCTGTATGACTCCTCCGCTGTGTGAAAAGGGCCCCTCGATTGACGCTGGTGTGGGGAGGGACAACACCCTATGGGTAGCGGCGAGCGGGATTCGTCCATTTTGGATAACCCCGAAGTCTATTTGGGGGGAAACCATACAAAAAATCGGTGTTGAGAAACAATTGTCGTGCACCATGATCTTAAGCGGTCTTGTGTGATGGATGTGTGCCCCGCATTGCAGCGCCAACCTCTTTCAAGGCAGGGACGTCGGGGAAAGTCGGTGTTAGGAATACTCCCTCCTCCCCCTCCGCTTCCCCCGGCACAGCTTCAAAAACGCCCTGACTTGCCCCGATGATTTCCCCTGAGAGCTGATGCGCCGCCTTGCACGCCCTGGACCCCGAACCCCTGCCCAATGAAGACCGATAAAAAATTGTTAAACTGTGGGCCTTTTTGGATTCGCGGAGAGAAGGCTCCCCTGTCCATCTGTGTCCGTTCCTCCTCCGTCCTGGCGGGGGGCCTGTTGTTTCAGATGTCCAAAGATCGTTCCAGAATAAAAACACCCCAATGCTAAAGTGAAAGGGGGGTTGTGCACTGACCCTTTTGGTGGCTTCTTCAAACCCGGCAAAAGGGGGTGCAGAGTCTTTTTACTGCCCCCCACTCTCGGGGCTCAAACCCCCGAGGCCGCACCCCTGTTGTCAGGCCATGTGTTTTGTATGCGTAAAAGGTTTTGCGCTGCTCCACAATCACTGGAGCTGTGGAGGGTGGAATTCCAGCGGTTGCCACGTCAAAAATGAGATGGTTGACGGAGAGGCGAGCTGAACTGCAACGCAGCCAGGTGGGACCCAAGCGGGTGGAACGGCAAAGTGGAACTCAGACTTCGAGTTCCCCGCAGGTAGTAGACCCGGGTAGCTCTTTTGAAATTTTTGGACGACAAGGTTCTTCTGTGCCAGGGAAGGGTGTGCTCCCGCCTACCGATCTTTGGGCGGCCCGCGAAATTTTGCCCCGTTATCGCACACCACTTGCCTGGCCAAGGTTTTGTCACCCAGCCAGCGCTCGGGTTGTTGCGGAGAGCCGTCCAAGTCCCGACCCGTGTGTGGACGGTCTCCCGACAGATTTAATTTTAAAAGTGCAAAAAAAACCCCATATCTGAAATGTATAGGTAATAAAAGGTATTTTTTTTGGGACCTTCAATTCACCGTGGTGATACACAAAATTTTGGATTCAAATTTTAACTGCAAGGTGGCTCTATCAACAAAAATGGACTGGGCAAAAGTGGCAAAAAAAACACGTATTGAAATGTTTGCGGATAATAAAAGGTATTTTTGGAAACCTATCAATTCCCCTGTGGTGACTACCACAATTGCTGGATTCAAAATTTAACGCCAGCGCGGAGGGGAGATTGACCACAGATGCGGACACGGAGCCTTTTCTACGTCGAATCCAAAAGGCCGACAGTTTCACAATTTTATCGGTCCTTCATTGCAGTGGTTCGGGGTCCAGGGCTTGTGAAAGGGGCGCATCAGCTCTCAGGGGGGTGCATCATCTGAGGCAAGTCAGGGCTGTGTTGAAGCTGTGCCGAGGAGGAAGCGGAGGAGGTATTCCCGGACACCCACGTTACCCACGTCCTGCCTCGGAAAGAGGTTGGCGCGAATTTGAGGGGCAGGAGGAAGATGAGGAACATCAGTTTGCTAGTGCCCTCGACCCAAAGGCTTGGAAATCAAGGCTCCCTCTCTCAAAATGAGTGCTTGGATGCTCCCTTTCACTCCAACATGATCCTCGCATTAAGGGGCCCTCAAAATGAACACAGTTACTGGGGTGGCCCCTCCTGGATCCCCGGTACAAAACAAACTCAGCACTTTCCTTCCACCCACCCAAATAGAGAGTAAAAAGCAGGAAATGGAGACCTTGCTAATTGATCAACTGGAGACATCTGTTGCGTCTGCTTCACGTTCCTCAAATGTCACGGGTGGGAAAAACATCAGTGACGTGACAGCAGTAGGGGTGCCAAGTAGCAAATAGCGGCAGCAGCAGCGGCAAGGGTGGCAGAAGGCTAATGGGTGACCTCTGGCAATCTTTATTTACCACCTCACCAACGCATGCATGCAGGGCACACATCCAACACACGAGACCAGCTTAAGATCATGGTGCCAACTATCTGCGTCTCAACACCAATGTTTTTGTATGTGTTCCGGACCCCCAATAGAATTCTGGGTATCCAAATGACGAATGGCCTGAGCTCGCTCGCCACGCCATAGAGGTGTGTCCTGCCCCAGCAGCCAGCGTAATATCTGAGGGACCTTCAGCACAACTAGGGAGTCATTTCGACAAACGCATCGGCTTTCCACAGATAATGTGGATCGTTTTTTACTTTCATCAAGATGAATCAGGCATGGTTCTCTGATGATGTTGTGGCCCCAATTGCCGAGGTCCTGTTAGTTGCCGGTCTACTTCCTTCCTCTTCAAACAGAAATGGCCCTCTTGAAAATTTTTTTTTTTAATGATATTTCTTACGGAAATTTTTGATTCTCAGTTCCCAACAGTTCTTTTGCTGGTTTTTGTGTAAGACTTAAAAACAGCAAGGTTTCATGACAACACCGTATTCAATTTCTCACTTTATTTTTTAGAATTTTTCGCATTGTCAATGGTTTTGAGGTATGTTGCTGTGGGATACACTATAATTAGGGTCCTTTGGAACAAAAAATGGGGTTCTAAGTGGCACCCACCCCCCCCCCCCCCCCCCCCCCCCCCCCCCCCGCGAGTAGTGATAAAGTGTAAAAACGAAATGCAAAAGCATGTCAAAAGATGAGTTCTAGGACCCCTATTGTAAGCCAAGCCGTGTTGATCAGATGTTGCGGACCAGCTTTAATCCTGGTATTTTGGGCAACAGGAAATGGGAAAAGAAAAACGTCAAAAAAAAAAAGAAAAAAAAAAAAAAGGTTCCCGGTCAACACCTGCCCACCCCCGTAATTCACCCCCAGATCATAGACATCTAACTGGTTTGGGCGCCTATAGACGTATCCCAACCAGCGGAACGATACCGGTCTGTACGATAGAAGACAAACCACTCGTCCCAGACCTGCAGGTGTTTCACAGTTAGGGATAGGGAGTCTGCATGAAACTCCTCCATACGTTGCGTGTGTGAATTTTTCCCCAAGCCATGAAAAAAATGGACGGATGGGGGTGGAATAGCCATAAATGGGGGAATTATAATTTTGCCCCTAAAACAGGAAACCCCAAAAGGTTTGTTTTGAGGAAGCGATTGAAAGGGATGTCAAAAAAAAACAAAGAAGCCGGGTCATTTCTGATTCTAAGACCTGGGGATGGAAATGTATAACTCAAGGACACTCCTCCAAAAGGGTTGGAGAACAGGGCAGCTCCACCAGATGTGTGAAAGTGTTCCTGTGTGTGCTTTGCAGCGCCAACATAGGTTAGATGCCGCCGGGTTAATGGAGTGTAGAAGAGCTGGGACTCTATACCAACGTGTAATCAATTTATAGTTTAGTTCTTGAGCCCTGGTAGATATGGAAGACTTGTGGGTCAGGAAAAAGGCTTTTTCCCATTCCTTCCAACAAAATTTCCCCCGTCCCATTTCTGTCTCCCATGCTTTTCTGGAAAGGGAACTTATCTCTGCCCTGTGGAGATTAAAAGTCCATATACCCCTCGAGGGGCGTGCGCCTCCCCAAAGACTCTTGCAGATACCACTTTTCGAATGTCGAATACTGTCTGTGGAGGTCTAATGAGGTTTTATTGGTAGAATAAAAGCTTTGCAATTGATAGTAGCTAAATCTCGAAAAGGCGGGCGACGTTGTGTCACCTACTAGATTGTGATAATGTTTCAATGAGTCTGTGGAGAGCACTCCCGCCCAGCAGACGGGTGACAGCTAGCGATAGGTGTTCAGGAACCCCAGGATTGCTCGCAATGGGTATATAAGTGGACCCCCAGGTTTAAACAGTGACATCTTGGAGGGGTAAGCTCTGCAAAGCAGAACCGATGTACGAGCCACTAGCGGGGCCTTGTTTAGGAGCCTTTTTGGTAAGAGTCGCGACGTCAGCCATGGTAGCGCCGCCGTGGGCGCTCCGTATATCAGCGTCTCAAGCTGTACCCAGAGTTTCGAGTGGGCGGGGTGGAAAGAGTCCAGGTGCCCCACCATGACTGAGGCCAGAATAATAGAGGAGGATATCAGTGATTTGTAAGCCCCCCCTCTACTTTGGGGTCCTCGTAAGTATAAGGGGAGCTACTCTGGGGTGCTTATGTGCCCATACAAATTCTGACACTAGTTTGCGTAGAGTCATGAAAAAACTCTTCGGAAGCAGGACCGGGATGGTTTGGAATAGATATAATAAACGGGGAGAATGTTCTTTTTAAATTTAAAATTTATTGGGCGCCCCGGTCCAGGAAAAGTCCCTTTTGTCCCATTTTAATAAATCTTGCTTAATAGTGGAGAGCAGGGGGGCAAAGTTGAGGTCGAAATTTTTTTCAGGGATCGCCGGTATTTTAACACCCAAGTAAGTGAAGGAGGTTGTGGACCATGTGAGTGGAAAAGCCGACTGTAAGCGTCTAAAGATGTGGTCGGGAAGGTTTAGACCTAGCGCGACACTTTTTGACATGTTTACTTTATGGCTACAAAGAGAACCGAAGTCTTGCAATGCTCGAAGCACTGCAGGGAGAGAGTCTGAGGGATTTGAGAGGTATAGAAGCAGGTCGTCTGCGAACGCCGAGCATTTTATGTGTTGGCTAGCGATTTGGACACCCTGAATGGAGTCGTCTAACCTCAGAGCTTGCATTAGGTGTTCCATAACTAAGATATAGAGTAGTGGGGAAAGGGGACATCCCTGTCTGGTGCCATTGGCTATCTGGAATGGGGAGGAGAGAGACGTTTATACGGATCTGCGCTTGGGGGGAGTGATATAGTGCAAGTATCCTGTTCATCATTGCCGGGCCCAGTCCAATTTGTTCCAAAACTCCCTTCATAAAGGTCCAGTTAACTCTGTCGAAGGCCTTTTCGGCATCTAGGGATAAGAGCACACAGGGGATTTTTGAGGTCTTAATATGTTGTAAGAGAGAAAAGGTCTTCAAGGTGTTATCTCTCGCCTTTCTGGAGGGGACGAACCCGACTTGGTCGAGATGAATGAGAGAGCCTAACAAGGGACTAAGCCGCATTGCGATCAGCTTGGCGAAAAGCTTAGCGTCAGTGTTTATGAGAGAGATGGTCTGTAACTTTGGCATAAAAGCCGGAAAATCTTTTCCCCCTTTTTTGGGGATCAACTGTGATGAATGCTTTCAGGAAAGCCGGATCAAAGTGAGAGTCAGAGGAAACCGTGTTAAATGCTTTAAGGAGGGGTGTAGCCAGACAGTCTCTCAGGGTTTTGTAAAAATGTGCCGTGTATCCGTCCAGGCCCGGGCTCGTCCCAGCCAGAAGGGCTGAAATAGCCCTATCAAGCTCCTCGAGCGTAAAAGGTTCCTCCAGAGAGGCGAGAACTTGAGGGTCGAGATGGGGTAGGGCCATGCGTGAGAGGTAGTCCCTGAGGGACTTGTGGTAAGTCTCCAAGTCTTGGGGGATCCCGGGGGGGAGGACGATTGTATAGCTCCGTATAGTAGCTGTTAAAGACCTTAAGTATATCTTCTGTTATGTGTGCTAACTGGCCTTTTGAATTTTTAATAGACGGGATAAATAGGGAAGCCCTCTTCTCGTGAAGCGCTCGAGCCAAGAACCGCCCCAGCTTGTTGCTCCAGGCATAGAAGGAACCAGCGCAAATTTGGCGGTATCTCTGGTGTTGTTTGTCCAGTAGACGACGTACCTCGTGTCGGGTTTGCATTAAGTCTCTCAAGTCGGCTTCCGAGCCCGAGGCTTTATGTGTGGACTCAAGCAGATGCAAACGCGAGAGAAGGGCTTGCAGTTTGGGGGGCCTTTTCACGTTTTCACGTCCCGGAAACCGTGTTTGATGAGGACGCCTCTCAAGACACACTTAAGTGCTTCCCACTGGGTCTGTGGTGTTGTAGGGTCGTCAACATGTGCGGAGCAGAACATTTCCGCCGAGCTAGTAAGCTCTGAGAGGCAGAGAGAGTCTGAAAGGAGAGATTCATTTAACTTCCAGGAAAAAACTGGTCTGCTATCTTGTGGGAAGCGAAAATCACAGTGAACTGGGGCGTGGTCAGAATGTAAAATATTGCCAATCGAAGCATTACAGACAGAAGCTAGTAGTGAGTGGTGCGGGAGGATGTAGTGGATCCGGCTGTAACAGCCATGTGGGAACGAAGAAAAGGTGTAGTCCCATTCCCCGGGGTGCAGTAATCTCCATACATCCACGAGGTGCATATTGTGAATCAATTTTCGGAGCGTGTGGTGTGCGCTTCCTGGACGGGAAGTCCTCCCTGTTGAGGTGTCTGGTGTGGGAATTAGAGTGAGGTTGAAATCACCGAATAATATGATTTTGCCTTGAGCAAAGCATGTTAGGGTGTCCAAGCATGTGGATAGAAATGAGAGCTGCCCGGTGTTAGGGGCGTAGATGTTCGCGATCATGAACATGTGACCTTTAATATTACACTTTACAAACAGAGTTCTGGCTTCCTCATCTGAATGAACTTCAAGGATCTGGACCGGCAAGGACTTATGAAAGAAGATGGCAACTCCCTTGGTTTTAGCTATGGGATTACTGCAATGGCACCAGACAGGGAAGTATCTATTACGGAGGTTTTGCGCGTGGGAGTTCAGCAAGTGGGTCTCCTGTACACAAACTATGTGGGACCTCTGTTTATGCAGACTGTAAAGGATCTGGGAGCGCTTCTCGGGTATATTGAATCCCTTCACATTGAGGGATGTTACTCGGAGGTTAGCCATATGGAGGCAAGATGCTATCCATCACAATTTTTAATAGTCGTTGAGAAGTCATATTTATAATTTTTTGGGGTCATGTTGCTGTGAGATACATCAATAATCATGGTCCTTTGGGTCAGAAATGTGGCTTTTAAGTGACATTTCTCCCTCACAATTTTTAACAGTGGCTGAGAAGTCATTTTTATAATTTTTTGTGTCATGCTGCTTTGAAATGCAGCAATACTACAGGTCCTATTATTAAAAAAAAATGTTGTTTCTAACAGACATTTGTTCTTCACAATTGTTAAAAGTGGCTCAAGGGTCATGTTTTGAATTTTGGGGGGTATTTTGCTGTAACATGCAGCTATACTACAGGTCCTATTCTAAAAAATGTGGTTTCTAACAGACATTTGTTCTTCACAATTGTCAAAAGTGGCTTATGGGTCATGTTTTGAATTTTTGGGGGCATTTTGCTGTGAAATGCAGCTATACTACAGGTCCTATTATAAAAAAATGTTGTTTCTAACAGATATTTGTTCTTTCACAATTGTCAAAAGTGGCTCAAGGGTCATGTTTTTGAATTTTTGGGGGCATTTTGGGTGTGACATTCACTATACTACAGGTCCTATTATAAAAAAAATGTTCTAAACAGACATTTGTTTCTTCACAATTGTCAAAAGTGGCTTATTGGGTCATGTTTTTGAAAATTTTTTGGGGGCATTTTGCTGTGACATGCAGCCTATACTACAGGTCCTATGTAAAAAATGTGGTTTCTAACAGACATATGTTCTTCACAATTGTCAAAAGTGGCTCAAGGGTGATGGTGCTGTCAAAAACAGGAATAGGTATGACACTTTTAATGGACACATATTGCAAAATGACTTGTTTTTTCAAGATCTTTAACATAGCTATCAATCCTGTATTGAACAACCCATTTAATTTCAATTAAAAAAAGAGAAAAAAAGACATGGGGGGGATTCCATCCTATTTTAAAAATGTGTTTTTCTAGAATTAAACTACAAAAAACTTGCATGTACAAAATAGCTGGTAAAAAAAATTCCTCTGAATTGTATAAGGGAGGGACAGAAGACTTACCAATTTAGTTACTCAGAGGACATTGAGTATGGGAGCACGGACAGAGAAAAAAAGAACAGAGGGCAATTTCCTCCAGCACGTTGAGTAAAAATGAGAAAAAGAATACCAAGAAAAAGGGCACCTGGGTGGAACAGAGCGTTAACCACCATATTTCCAAGTGAAGCTCATTGGTCCCACTCATACGGAGGGGCAAGCGCTACCCAGGTCTTGAAATGTGTACTGAGAAAGGCTGGAGGTCTTTCCTCACACTTCCGCTTCCGCACTCTGCTTTTAGCACACGTTTTCGTTGCTGCATCATAAAAGGGCATTTTTACCGTGTTAATAGATGAACGGACGCCAGCCAGTGGCTCCAACCGCACCTACTGAACTCCCGGGCCCCGGCAGCTGAACCTCGTGTTAATAATGACAGACGCTAGCCTGGGCTCTCACCGCACCACCCCACTGTAATCCCGCCCGGCAGCTGGACCTCCGTGTTTAACAGATGGCTGACGGATCAGCACTGCTCACACCGTTAGGGGCAATCAGGAGAGCTTTCAAATTTTCTCTAAAAAAATCAGATTTTGAAAAAGGTGATTTTCTGTGAGGGAAGTAATGTCAAAAAGGGCTCCATCTGGACACAAATTGCACAATTTGAGGCTTAAAATTTTCCTGGGGGCTTGGAGTCACAAAGGGGTCGCATCATTTGAAACTCCAGGGAGTCTGTCCCTAATCACTTGAAGAAGGATTTGGAGGAAAAATGAAACCATTGAATTGATTGGCTGAATCCACTCCCCAGGAGCCAGGAGGGCAAATGTCTTCTCAACTAAGAAGTTTTTTGGGATGATTAGGACATTTTTTATTACTTATGGGTGTGCGGTACGAATTAACACATCTACAAAATTTAAAAAATACCTGCAGGGAGGGTGTAATTTTGTATGTAATCACACTTGAAAAAAAAGCAAAATTTAAAAAATGTAAAAATATAAAAAAAACTTCCCTAAATAAATTCTGTTAACAAATGTCAGTTAAACCCAAAAAAAAATACTAAATGACAGCACTGTACAAAATAGCAAAAGTGCCATTTTGTTGATCTGTGGGTCAAATAGGTTTAGGGGTCATGCTTTTTTACAGGACAGGTATAGTCAATGTCCAGTTCAACTAAAATGGTGGTTCAAAGACTCCTTTTTCCAGCAACTTTTTTAATCTGTGGGTCAGACATGTTTAATGGTCATACTGCGGTCCAGGACAGGTATAGTCAATGTCCAGTTCAACTAAAATGGTGGTTCAAAGACTCCTTTTTCCGGCACTTTTTAATCTGGGGTCATGCAGGTTTGGGGCTCATGCTGCTTTCCAGGACAGGGATATTCAATGTCCAGTTCAAGTGAAATGATGAAAGAAATAGTAGAATGTCCGGCGTCTTCAAATGCCATATTCTTTTATTAATAGTCCATAACAGCAACACAACGATGAGACACACTAAAAATACGCCAACGCGTTTCAGGCTATTACGGGCCCTTCCTCATGGCATGGCTACAAGTTTGTTCAGCCACCATTTTATAAAAATATACCGACCAATCATAGGTCTAATACAAGACATGTGATCATTAAAATGGAAAAAACATACAGACAGGATCTTCTATGTTAATATGATACATTGCAATATATAATTATTTAGTAATATATACACTAGATCCGTCTCTTATTACAAACCGTATGGTTGGTATGAGATTAACAAAAAGATTCAGTACTACTCGAGTTTACGAAGATTACTAATCCAATCCCCTCCACTTTTAAGGAGGTGTAACCCTTCTAAACCGATTACTGATAATGTGTCTGTTTTTTCGATACATGAAATTGGATACAATGTGCAGAAACTGCTGAAATTCTATGAAGTTAATTTGATTATATATCGGAGAGATGTCTCCGGATTCTAACTTTTAGTTGACATGAGGTGGAACCAATATAATTGTTTCTGACATTCTTCACATGATATTAATAATAACTATGTGAGTGTATTACATTTACATAGGTCTGTATATTGTATTTCTCTTTCGCTACATATGATGAAAATCCTGATGTAATCTGTAAAAATGAACAACATATACATTTTTTATGTGAACATTTGAAACATCCTTTGAATTTCAACCACGTAGGTTTTGAAGTTCTTATTGGGAGAAGGGTTGGCGATAGTATATTGCCAAGAGTTAAACTTTTTTTGGAAACACATCTTATGCCATTCTTAAGTATCTGATAATATCCTGGATCATTGTATAAGATTGGTAGATGTTTCAACATAATTTGCGATATTTGCTTGTACTCTTGGGAATATACAGTAGAAAATACCATTTTTGTTTCTTGTTGTTTATATTCCTTAGTGTCTTTTTTATTTTTATATTTTAATAAGGTTTCTCTAGGTATTTTTGCGACTTTGTTTTCTGCTGCCCTGATCATCCATTGTGGGTATTGTCGTTCAGTTAGTCTACATTGTAAGGCTTTCATGTTTGTTTCATATGTGTTGACATTTGAGTTGTTCCGTTTTAGTCTAATGTGTTCACCTATTAGGATTGACTTTATAGTGTGAAGCGGATGGTTAGAGCATGCATGGAGTATAGAGTTTCCTGCTGTGTCCTTTCTATAGGATTCACTATATATGGCTGCAGACGTCTCATCTCCAATCAAAACCAAATGCAAAAAGGTGATTTTATTAGGATTATATATGTATGTAAATTTTAATCCTACAAAATTTAAGTTTAGGTACGCTATAAAAGATGGAATAATAGCTATATCACCTTTCCAAATAATCACCAAGTCGTCTATGAAACGACCAAACCAAAAAAAAGTATTTTCATAATTAAAAATATAAAGGTTTTCCCACCATGCCATAAAAATTATAGCATATGAGGGAGAAAATTTGGCTCCCATTGCTGCTCCTGTTGTCTGTAAAAAAAAATTTTGATCAAACATAAAATAATTGTGATTCAACAGAAAATATATCGCTTCCACTAAAAAGTGCTTTAACTTTTCTGAATAGTTACTATAGGTGTCAAGAAACCATAGCACTGCAATTAACCCATAGTTATGGGGAATACAGGTGTAAAGAGATGCGACGTCTGCAGCAATCCAAACATGGTCAGGTTCCCATACAAAGTTTTGAAGGGATAAAAGAATATGTTTAGAGTCTTTTATAAAGCCTGGTATGTTAATAGTTAATGGTTGTAGGAGGCTGTCAACCCACTCCCCTAGATGTTCATTTATGGATGAAATGCCAGAAACAATAGGTCTAAATTGAGGAGGAAAAGTTTTTTTATGTGTTTTTGGAAAAGAGTGGAAGACCGGTATAGAAGGATATTGAATGACTATATATTGTGCTTGTTTCTCTGTAAGTACTCCCATTGATACACCAAATGCAACTAGTTTTTTTAAGTGAAATGATGGTTCAAATCATACTGCCTTCTGGCACTTTTTAATTTGTGGGTCATGCAGGTTTAAGGGTCATGCTGTGGTGCAAGACAGGGATAGTGAATGGTCTGTGATTTTGTTTCTGTGGCTTTTATAACCTAAGTGTGTTGCCTAAGATGTAGCACATATCCATTTGATTGTTGTGGATGTTAATTCCAGCTTCTCCATCCCTGTTTGGGTTTAGGAATGAAGGTGTTGTTCCTCTCCCATAGACTTTAATGATCATCGGCAATAATCTGTTATCGACTATCGGATATCTTATTGATAATTGCCGATATCGACTATCGACCCGATGACGATAGTCAACGTAATCACTCATCACTAGCACTGAGGAATCGCCTGGTCAGACCTGCGGGAGGATGGTCCACCACATCTGAGATACGTTTCTCCCAGGCTACTGTATGGTGACGCTGCATATGTTGACGCAGGGCTGTGGTGCCAACATTAGGACCCTGGCCACGCTTTACTTTCTGCCCACAGATTCTACATATAGCCATGTTTGCCTCCACCGGTGTCTTGGCAGAAAACTGGCACACCTCTGAGTAGGTGATTTTACCACTAATACTCTGCACTGAATGACTGTTACTGCCGCTGCCTCGGTGAGCCCTCGCGCTGCTACTTTCTGGGACCTGCAAGTGGGTTTTTTAAATCGTGGCAGTATGGCTCCCGACCTCTCACTGCTGCCACCCTGCTGACTCTTGTCCACACTACCGACTTGTTGACTGTGAAAGCTACCACTTTCTTCTCCCGATGATGATGATGAAGCCTTCTAGGGACCTTCCAGGGCCGGAACTATGGGTAGTCGAAGGTAGGCGACCGCCTAGGGCGTCACTTCATCCCAGGCAGAAAAGGGGCGCAAGGAGGTATGGAGTGGGCTGAATTTTCCATTTGGGGGCACTTTATGCCTTGTTTAACTATGGCACCAGAATACCTTGTCTCAGCTTTGCTTGCTTCACCCGGATTCCAAGTGCGATCGGCTACATCTATTAGGGTTTGCCTGTCACCACCGTCCTCCTCAACGGTCTCGTTGTACAGAGCTTGACCACTCGCAACATAACCCCCCATGCCACTCTCCTCATCACTACTTGCCTGCTTCTGCAAGAAGTCTTCCCACTTCTTTGCTGCCCACTGTCCTCAAATAGTTCAACCTCACTGTATAGTGGCGCAGAGCCCACAGCCCATAGTAGTTCTCTGGCTGTGGAAGCCGTGCGGGACAGAGGCAGGTTGAGGACAAGTGAGGGCCCCTGACCTGCTACCAGCCAACGCCAACTAAAGGTTGTGTCTTACAGATTCACTGACTCTTTGCCAGGGTTGTCAGATGTCATCTGGGAGAAAGTGGATGACCTAGTCAACCATTCGAGAACCGTTGGCTTGGTGGCAAACACACGGCCGCTAGAAGACACCGGAAGCTCTGACCTCTTGGGGTGTCCCCTGCTGTGATGTCCCCTTACTGTGCTGTGACCTGTGCATTCTCCAGGAACCTACTATTGCGTTCTTTGTCCACAAATAGCAAAAAATAGATAAACGCTCACCGGGAATCTCGGGCTAATTCAGGGTCCGCTGTAGCTCCATCAACACATGGTGCACATAGGAATGGACGTCCGGCTGTCGAAGTCCCACAGATGCAATATAATGAGAAAAATTTCCAGCACTCGTGCTACGGTTGCTTATGTAACGTATAAAACGCATTCAATATAAATCACTGCCCAGACTAATCAACGCCTACGTTGATTAGTCTGGGCAGTGATTTATATTGAATGCGTTTTATACGTTATATAAGCAACCGTAGCACGAGTGCTGGAAATTTTTCTCATTATATTGCGTTCTTTGACTCTATATTAGGATCTTGGCCCTCAGCTAGGTTCTATCCAGCTGGTACTGACATTACCTTGTCAGGCTGAGTTCCCACTTCAGTTATTTGGTCAGTTTTGCCCCTGTAACTGCCCAAACAAGTGAAGAGTGAAGCGATTCTAATAGTGGCGGCTGTCATCTGCGTGTCATACTAAAGCACAGCATGGTATCAAGATCAAACCACGCTCACTGTGCATATTTGAGCATGGCACAATGATCTACAACACCCTACAGGCTCTCCATAGCCAGGAAATAGCTGTTTTTTAAAGCAATTCACCATGAATAAATTTGGGTCAAAATTATTTTTTTGCAGAAAATTCTGTGAATCTGGTGAACTGAATTTTTGAGAAATTTACCCTTCTCTAATTATGTTATATGTCTGCATGGGGTTATGCAGACACTTCAGTTGTGTTACAAGGGTATATCTAATAAATCTAAACTTAAACAAGAAAAATGTATTATGGTTTACAATACAAAGCAGACAATGGAACCATAGCACACACGGTAATGCAGCCATACAGTTCTCAATGAAGCTCAGCAGTGCTACAAAAGCCCTCCTGTGGGATCACAATTCACTTGTTGTCCTTCATTGGGCTACTTTTGGTAGTTTTTGATTAATGTATATTTCGAACATCCCATAAGACATGCCACAAGAAAGATAATATTGTTATCAATGTTCTCTACTTCATGGTGGTAGATTTACTAATTATGTTGTATACCGTACATTTATTCTAGGCAATCTAAGCATTTCTGCCTTATTTTGCACCATAATTTTTACACCAAAATTTTAGCACAATTTTAGTTCATTATGTCACATTGTAAGCAGGCTTGGACTTGGCCACAGGACAGTAGAGAAAACTACCCTATGAGCCCCTGCGAATGGTGAACCCCTAGGTTTGGTAGTGTCCTGGGCATGGCAGGCCTAGGACTGCTTTTCAGAAATAAAATTTGAAAAAGAGAGGCAGAAAGCAAGAGGTAATGAGAGAAAGGCATGTCCAGTATATACCACCATGTACAATACCTGTAGGGTGAGCCCCAAGAATCAACTCCACTAGTGGGCCCCGAAAATCAACTCCACTAGTGGAACCAAGGAACTCAAGTCCAACACTGATTGTAATCAACACCCATTCACAAACCTATACCCCTTGTTCAGTGAGGTGTTCACAAAAAGTGTCTAAAGCACATAATAAATGTGTCTAAAATGAGATATGCCAAATTGTGTCAAATTTGCATAAAATATTTTTACACATTTTATGACAGATTCATTTTTTCAGGGTTTTCACTGTCAAGTTCATTTAATTTCATTTCTAGCTCACTTCATACCACTGATGGGCAGTTACTACTAAAAAGAAAAAATTTAATAAAATATCTGCAGATAAAACAGCACTTAAAATAGTTTTAAAAACATTGTAAAAATAAATGTTACTAATCATCTTGAAGTTTTTATTAACGTTATTATGTAAATGCTTATGCTTATAATGCAATTAGTTTATATGGCTTAGTAAGAATTTCTTGCAGTAATTTTTTTTAATCTTATTACTTTTTAAAATAATCAAGAGTTTGCTTTTTTCTTTTATTAAACAACGCTCACATTATTATTTTAACAGTAAATTTTAATACTTGGAAGCTGCCTGCTGACAAATTTGGATTGGGAGGATTTAAATTGATAACTTGATAATCCAAGGGACTATTTTTAACTGAGCATTTGGAGTAGGTAGGCACCATTGTAAAAGAAAATTATATATCAGGATTGACTGGTATTTTTTGGCTACAATAATATGGCCTGATGTTAGTTTAGAGTCTATAGTAGATGTCACAATTCAGAGTTGCCAAATCTGTGCTATTCACTGCTTGGGGCATTATGCCTTTTTGATCTAATGTCCTCTTCAGCAATTGCATATCTTCCAGAATGGTGTCCCCAGTGTTGTCTGGTATGTATATGAACTAGCTGGCTCTTGGTTATTCAAAGAGACAGTGTACACTGCTAACTTCCTTCTCCACCTACAGCAACACTTTATGCTTTATTTAAAAGGATCCTTGTCTCTTATCTCTCCTTTTATAAATTAAACAAGTCAAAATCTTCTGTTTTCCCAATAACTAACCCTACCATCCAAAACACCAAGTTACAACATTTCGGCTTTATCTGGTCAGGTGAATCTGTCAATTATTTAGGTATTGAGGTTACCTCAAATTACTACAAATTTTATATCAACAGAGGATTTTATCCTATATCACTGCAAAATTATAATCCCTGTTAAAACATAACTTTTACTAGATCATCTAAAATTATACTTCCTAAACCCCTATGTACTACCACAACACACCTAAATGATACAGCATACTAAATATCATCCATCAGTGGAGTAATCGCCCTGATAAAGGACGGCTCCGCTTTAATGACAGATAATATCACTGTATACGTGTATTACAATTCTTTAATCACAGCTATCCCAACGCGTTTCCCCCCATATAATTTTGGGTTCATCAGGGGATTCAAAAAAACTCCTCTCGCTGTGGAATAAAGAATACGCTATATACAACGCATATACAATCTATCTATGACGGATATATCACCGCTATGGGTGAGATAGAAAAAGTGATACTTAGCTTAGAAGCTGCCAGGTATAAAGTGATAATCTCGCAGCCCCCTTTGGTATGCTGGCACCCAGGATAGAAGGGATACAGAATGATTCATTTCTGCCTCCCTTAAATACCTTACTTGGCCCTTTAGATGTATAACAAAAAAGCCCCTAACACTTAAGTATTAATGTATATTGTTTTATGCCTATTGCCGGTTCTATTAACATGTGCGCATATCCCCCTGCCTTTACTCAGTCTGGCGTTCCGGAAGTTGTACTGCGCATGACCGGAAACTAGATAAAATGTCATTTCCGATTCACTTCGGCGAAAGCAACACTACGCTTGTACAGAAGCCCCATATTATCACGGCGCAGTCCGGCGTCTTAGAAAACGTTCTGCGCATGTCCAGGAAAAAAGTGCCCGGCAAATGCGCGCAATCATAATCCGGGCATGATTCTCAGTGCCGTACATATTACATCGCTCTCATTTAGAAAGACTACACTGATCACTTCCGGTCGGCGCCACCGGAAACCAAACCACATACATACGGCAGCCGAATCAATCCCCATACTAAGATCAAACCGCGCACACTACTATCCACACAGACCGCCAATTGCTGCTAAGCAGCCCCAAATTTCTTAAAGAGGCCGTCTGTGTAACGGATGTCTAGAGTGTAACATGGGCATTTAATTCAGGGTCAAATAAATTCGGGGTACAAACATTCATTGTATTAAGCTGACATAGATTATCAGGCTATAAGTAATCAATGAATATAATGAAAAAATGTAATGATATGATAATGATGCATAAAATACGGTCAGCTTTGCAAAATCAATATTGGTCCTCTGTGGAGAGTACGAACGAAACAGAGTAGAATAAACAGACCCAAGTGTGAGTCTACTCCCACCAGGATTTGATATTAGCTCGATAAGCTGTATATAGTTGTCTCTTATCTCTCCTTTTATAAATTAAACAAGTCAAAATCTTCCGTTTTCCCATTGACTAACCCTACCATCCAAAACACCAAGTTACAACATTTCGGCTTTATCTGGTCAGGTGAATCTGTCAATTATTTAGGTATTGAGGTTACCTCCTCCCCTATTCAAACTATTAACTTAAATTACAATGTACTATTCTCAGATTTAGAAAAAGAAATAAATAAATTACTCCCTCTTAACCTTTCATGGATTGCCAGAATTAATATTATTAAGATGTCCCTTCTCCCAAAATGTATATATATTTGCAGAGCCATCCCTTATCTAGTAACAACAACTATTATTTCTAAGATTCAACGCCTCCTTGCGTCCTTTATCTGGAAAACAGGGAAGGCAAGAATTAACAAGGCCCTCCTATATTGTAGTCATAAAAATGGGGGCCTATCGGTACCGAATCTATTCTTCTATAATATTGCAATCCTTTTAGACCAACCCTTTTTCCTTTGGCATCAATTAGACTCTACCGTTTGGGCTCAAATGGAAAACTCCTCTTTTACCCCTAGCCAGTGAGAGTTCATCTGAGATCTTCTTTACTGGGCACCCCTCTCCCACACTCTCCGTTTATCTCATCAAGTCCCTTATATGGCTTCTCTATTCAGTTCTTCTAGCCCATGGGACCTTCAAGTGACTTTAAATCCTGCTTTTTAATTAGCTGCTGTATAGAAATGTACTATAGTATGTAGTGATGGCTATTTTACCAGATAAAGAGGTAGACTTACCTAAACTGGCACTTTACATACCTTGAACAGAAGTCTTCTTGAGTTAGGCTAGGCTCATATCAGTGTCACATTTTCAGTTTGGAAGCTGTGTCGACGAGGCAGCACCAGATTACTTGGATGTCAGATGAAACCCATTGACTACAATTATATCTATCAGGTTTCCTTAATAGTGTTTTAACAGAAAAAATAGCGCTGCATGCTGTGCTATTTTTTTCCATTATTTAGTACCAGGGAATTTGTGCTCGAGGCTCTGAACAGAAACTCTGACACAGATGTAAACTGGGCATAAAATAAGCCAGATCTATTACACCCATATATACCCACTCCAAAAAAAATGTCAAAGAAAATAAATTAAAAAATGTTTGTGCAAAACAAATGTGCATTATGATTTTCTGCTTTCCTTTGCCAAAATAATAGCAGAGATATTAAAGAGGTTTTCTTACAAAGATCATATCTGTAATGATGGGGACAGTAAAAAAAAAAAACTCTTGAAATTGGTTTGCATTACCTAAATCATTTAGTATAGCAGCTATGAGCTAATCTCTGAGTCTCAAGAGCTAAATCTGAAGCCTGGAGGTTTGGCCACGCCCCTTTTGCTGTGATTGGCTGCCTGATATTTAGTTCACCCTAGTCAGGACACACCCCCTGTGTGGTAATTGGCTGCCTGCACCCTTCCATCTGAGCTGTGTAAAAACGAAACTGAAAGTAGCTTTCTGTGCTGACTGATGGCTGTCTATGTTCTCATTGTCTTTCACTCTCCTCTGAGCTGTGTAATAAAGGGTGCCTGATCTCCTCTCTGCTCTATGTGAAAGATCTGGACAATTACTCTTTATCTGCCAGATATAACACACCCATATAACACAGCTTTATACAGTTTGTTCCCCTCTACCTCCTGCCTGATAACAGAAGGGGGAAGCAAAGTGCATTTTTCACATTTGTTTCATCAGTTCAGACATGTATGTATAACTGTATAAAAGTTTATACCAATACAGGTGTTCTGGTTACAAGGAGCTGTGACATCCACTCCCTTCCACTGCTCACACAGAATGATGATGTCACCAGTCTTCCGTGAGTAAAGACACACCTACTGGGAGGAGAGACCCGCCCCTGGATTTGAAGCTGTAATAAAAAGAGATATATTAGCTTAAGAAAAAGAGATAGCTAGGGGTTGTCTCACTATAAGGATTGCTTTTATGTTGAAGATCTTGCAGAAACAATTTACTTTGTAATATATGTCCATTAACAGTGTCCTACCTATCCTGAGATATCTCCTCTTGTATGGGCTGCATCAGCTCCTCAGGTCGCTATAGCTACAGACCTGTTTGATCTCTCCTGATAGGCTGTCAGCACTGGTTGCCATAGCTACAGACCTGGCTTTTACTGCAGCCTAGTAGAAGCCAGGAAACACGCCCCTGAATTCAAAATAAAACCAAAAAACAGGACTGAGGTAATATGAATCAATGTAGTGAGACAACCCCTTTAAGATTCCTGTGAAAGCCTGTAATGAGAAAACACCTTTAATCATTTCTGCTATTGTAATTTTTTACGCCTAATGAAAATAAGAAGCTGTTTCATCTTCTACACATTTTTCTCTTCCAAAGCTGTGATGATTCTATCTTTTAGTGTCTTTTACGAGCTTTACTATATGCTAAAATGGCGGTCATTTTTGCAGAAATGAAAATGGCAACCACATTGTTCATCACATTTGAGTTTTCTTCTAAAAAACAGTTGATAAACTGTAACTTTTAAATTAACAGAAGAGACTGGGAAAATAGAGTTCATCTTTCCCAGGAGATAAATAAAAATTGACAACCAATATTACTGAACTTCCTTTGTAAGTTAAACAAACATAATAGCCACAAACATAACCAAATTGTGGCTACTTATCTAACTTCTAATTAACAAATATATAGCAAATTTTAGGTGGCATGACATTTTTCTTCTTGCAATATTTTCAAATTAAAATCAGCATGTTATAACATGCCCATTAGTTTTTAACTTCTGCAAGATATCTGTACTTAAGAATCTCTTGCAACCTGTTTATGTGTTTTATTTATGTGCTGTAGATATTGCTTTATCTGTTATTTTCCTTTTTCAGTGCTCCTATTTTATGACCTCTGGAAAGATTCTATGTCAATATGAACCTTGTATGGCAAAAGTAAATGTGGTCCAGTCATATGATAACAATCTGAAGAAAAGTCATCCCATGAGCTTGGGGACAATGTCACCTTTCACAGTATCAGTAATAATAAATATAAGTAGACCTTTTCCCTTTTAAATGACATCCAATTTTTTTGTGCTTTTTAAAATCTTCCTAACCCCGCCAAATTCTTTAGTTTACACAGATAACAAGTGACAAATTAAACTAGGATAGAGAAAAGTAAACATTTTGAATTAGATTGTGCTCTAAAGAGGCAAGGGAGAGGCAAAGCAAAAGTAGAAGAAAAGCAATCTTTCCTCGGGCCCTTTTTGGGCCAAAAAAGTGTCATTCAAAAATTTTAAAAAAAAGAAAAAAAAGGAAAAAAAAAAAAAACTAGAAAAAAACATTTGCTACTTTTTTGTCCCCTTTTTTTTGGTTTCTTGTCCCAAACTAGCTACAGTTAAAACTTTTGTAAAGTACAAAAAAAGCCTAAATTTTAAAAAATGTATCCTCCCACATATGCTTAAAGGCTTTGCATTGGGCAATTACCAAAACCTTCTGTCAGGTAACCCCCCGTCCATTTAAAAATTTTTAATTCAAATGATCCCCGGGTTTTTAATGTTTTTTTCAAAAGGTTATATAATACTTCACTTGTAGTTACTCTGGGTAAAAATTTGTATCATATTAAATTTTTGTAATGATTACAGCCATAAATAATATCTTTTTTCTCTTCACTTTCCGATCCCTCCATTCCATTTAAAAAAGCCCCATTTTTACTTTCTTCTACTCTTTCTTTCCTCTTTTCCCTTTATTTCCCCTTTTTTTTTAATGTGTAATTTCAAAAATTTAAAAATGTTCTTTACTAAAGTTTTGAAACTATTTACTGTATTCTTGTGCCTTTTTTATTTCCCTTTCCCATTTTTATTGCATGAGGGTTGAAAACCCCTAATTTTTTTTTAAGGGGCATCATTGAAATTTTTTCTGATCTGGTTAATAGTTAATAAAGCTCTGGGCAAGAAAATAATATTATATCAAAAGCAGCCATTGCTATTGTTATTATTTATTTTACATCACCATTGATTCCATTGATTCCAGGGGGGCTGTTTCATTCTGGGGGGGCAAAAAGGGATACATTTCAATTTTGCCCCAAAAAAACCCAAAGGTGGGAATAATGGGCCCAAATGGTACAGAAGGGGGAAAAAAAGGGCTCTGCCCCGAAAGGGGTTACCAAACCCCAAGGAAAGGGGGGAAAAAAAGACGAAGTTTAGGGAAAACCTTTTTGTGGGTGAGGGGGGGACAAAGGGGGTTATTGTGGGGTGTAAGCTATTTGGAAGATATGTGTTTTCAGGTTGTATTTGAAGTTAGTGAAGGTGGTGGAGAGTCTCATATGTTGTAGCAGTGAGTTCCAGGATATGGGGAAAGAGAAAGGGTTTTTTTTGACAGTTTTTTGGGAACTGAAACCGGGGGGGCAGTAAAGAGGGTCCTTTGGGGGGAAAAAAATAGCATAAATGGAAGTATTTTGGGATTAAGGGAAAAAAGAAAAAAATTAAAAGGGGGGGAGAGGTTAGAGAAAGGTTGTTTGGTTTAGGTTTGTAATTTTTTAAATGATTTCATTGGGGAAGGGGTAGCCAGGTTTTAGAGATTGGGGAGGGGGGAGGCAAAAGGGGGTAAAACGAGGGGAAGAGGGGGATTTTAAAACGGGGAGCAGAGTTGAGGGTAGATTTTCAAAGGGGCAAGAGTGGGTAGACGGGGGGGCTACGAGAAGGCTGTTTTTAGTAGTTTAGATGGGGGGGGGTGACAAGGGTTTGGACCAGCATTTTTTTAATATAGGGTTTGGGGAAAGATCAACATATTTTTTTAGGTGGATTTTTTACAGGGTGAGGACTTTATTGTTGGGTTTTAAAGCAGGGGTTTAGTCCCAAAGGGGTTTACCCAAAGGGGCGGGAATTGGTGAATTTTGGGGAAAATGTAGAGCTGTTGGGCATGTAGAGGGGATCAGGTGGAGGGATAGAGTGGGATGGTGGGAAGATGATTTAAAAAATGTTTTCTTTCCCCATTTGTTTTTTGGGAAAGGAAGGAGAAGAAGGATATGAATGAAAGACAGTCTGGGATCCAGAAGTGCAGAGAGTTTATGCTAACACATAAACTTAATGGACACTTAGGGTAACATGTACAAAATAATTTCCCTATTTTTTTGGACACTGACACAAAATTTTTTTTTTTTGTCCTGCCAATCCAGCCAAAAATGCAGCCAAAAAGATTTTTGGTCGTTTTTTTTAAATACATATGGAACAACGGGAAACCAAACATAATCCAAACAAACCCAGGGTTTAATTTAAAAAAAAAAAAAGTTTTAAAATTTTTTGAAGGCCCAAATCCCGTAACCTGATCTCAACTCAATTAGCAAACATTTCCCCTTGTTAAAGACTAAAGTTCAGACGGGAAAAGGGCACAAAAAAAACAAAGAAAAACTGCTGCATGAACACTACTAAATTTTTAGAAAAAAAACTGTTTTTTAAACTATTTCCCCGTTGCAAAATATAGGGCAATTTTTTGACCACTTTATTTGCGTCCCGGGGTTTTTTCATAACCCACCCCATTTTTACCAAAAAATTGGGGTTTGAAAAAAATTCTGTTTATAATCCCCATTTGCCCCTTGAAAAGTATTGGCATTTAAGAACACTTTTATTTGCCTCTTTTGGGGTACAGTTTTTTCAATAAGGGGAATTTTGAACAAATTTTGACCTTTTTTAATATTTTTCCCATTCAAAAAATAATCTTGGTTTTTTAAAAAAGTAATTTTTTTTTGCCAATTTTAATTTCGGTTTTCCCTTGGTTATTTTTGATGCTTTTTAGGTTTGTGCGCTGTAAAAAAATGCGATTTTGTCAATGTCCCCATTCCCCAAAAACTTGTTTTTTAAATTTTCATTTCTTCATGCCCAAAAATTTTTTTTTTGAGTGCCCATAAGGGAAATTTTTGCTTTGGGTTTTTTTGGGGGCCCGGCCACTGAATAGGGCACCAAATTTTAAAAGGGCCCTTTTTAAAAAAAAACTTTTTTTCACATATTCAATTCTTTTCCTAAATTTTTTTCTTTAGTGTGCATAAAGTCATTTTTTTCTGGTTTTTTGGGGCAAACCCAGTGTAAAAAAAGGGTTTCCAAAGGGGGTTTCCAAAAAAGGGCAGTACTCCCTGGCCCTAATTAAAAAAGGGGCCCGCAGGGATATGTTAAAAAAAAGTAACTAGGGAATAAGTCAGGCGGCCCCCCCTTTTATTTAGCTGCATGGGGCTCCCGAAACGGGTTTAAAAGATGACTGGGCGGCTAATTTTCGCCCAAGCTGCACTCCCTGTGGTTTCTAAGAGAATTTTTTTGACCAAACCCGGGAAACCCTTTTTGTCAGTATTTCCCTTTTAAAAATAATTTGATCTTAAGTGTAAATTTCCTAAAAAATGGTAAATTTTGTTTTAAAATGAGGGGGAAAACGTGACCCCTAAATTTTTATAGAGGGGTTTGTTTTTTAATCAGGGCCCTATTTTTTTTGGGAAAACACTGTTTAACCCCTTTTAAAAAACACTACCCAGCCCCCCTGGGTTAAAAGGAGTGGTAAAGGGAAAAAAAAATCTTAAAAAAAGTTTAATTTTGGGTTTTTGGGAAACCCAAAGGAAATTTTTTTATCTTCAAATTTTTTTCCCCCAAAAAAAACCGGGGGTTTAACCCCCCGAAAAGGGAAAACCCGGGCCAAACCCAAAGGGGGGAAATTTGATAAATTTTGGGAAAATATGAGTTTTCAGCTTGTGAAAAAAATTTGGTTAAAGGCCCGGATTTTTTTCAAAACAAGAAATAATTTTGGAAAGTTTTGGGTTGGGGGAAGTTAGAAGGGAGTGGCCTTTGGGGTATAGAGGGGGGCCTTTGCCCCTACAGTGATGAATCCCCGGGGTTTTCTTTTTATGTTTGGGTGGGGCCCCGCTTTTTTCCGGAAAAAATTTTTGATGTTATGGGTAAAAAGATGAAAGCTGGGGATTAAAAATTCCTGGGGGAAATACTTGGGGGCCTTTTTATTAAGGGGGGACCCATGCACGGTTTTTGAAACTAAAAAGGTTTTATTCTCTATTCTTCCCCTGGCCCGTTGTTTTAAAACTAAAAACCGTTTGGGGTTATGCTTTTTAAAAATTCCGGGTGAAGCTTTGAAACCCCATATATAGGGGTTGTTTAAAAATTTTTTAGTTTTTCCATAAAATTTTTTCCGTGATGCTTTTTTGTGGTATTTAAAACCCAATTTTTTTTAAAGGCCTTTCCTTTTTATAAATTTTTTTTAATTTCAAAATTAAAAAAAAAATAAATTTAAAATCACCCCCTTCTTCCATTTAATTTTTAAAGTAATCCCCCCTAAATTTCTTCATAAATAAAGTGAAATAAAAGGGAAGGGATGTTTGCCCCTTTTTTTAAAGCCCCTGTTTTGCGAAAACCCAAAAAAATTTGTTGGCCCAAAAAAAAACCCCCCTTTAACTACGGGTTCCCCGCCCAAAAAGATTCCCCTTTATTTTTCTCCCTTGTTTGGGAATGTTTTTGGCTTTAAAACCACTTTTATGACAAATTTTCTTTGGGCCCTGGTGGGAAAAAACTGATGGGGGGGCCCCTTCTTCAAAAGTTTTTCCCCCTTTGGGGCCATTTCCTAATTTAACCCCCGTGTTCCCCCTTTTCAACAAATGGGGGCCCCCGTGGGCAGGGGTGACTTTTGCCCAAATTTGAAATTCCTAAAAAGCTTACCCCCCACAACTTTCCCTCCCCTATTTTCAAAAAATTTTTTAAAAAGGGAAAAAATTAAAAATTTTTAAGGGATTTGTTTAAATTTTTTTTTGTTTTTTTTAGGCCAAGTTTTCTTCACTAAGTTGGGTTTTCCCCTATTTCCCTTTTTATGTTTGGATGCTTTAAATTTTGCCTCTCCCAACGGGAATTGGGATAAAAATTTTAAAACCGGGAAATCTTCTCCCATTGACTTTAAAGGGGTTTGAAGTTCGCCCTTCCCGTTCGACTTGAACTTTAAAACCGGGAAATTCTCAAAATTCAAGGTTCTTTTTCCCCAAACTCGGGAAAATTTTTTTTGGGGTTTAAATCACATTAAAAGTTTTATAACCCCCTTTTAATCCCCCCAGCCTAAAATTCTTGGCAGAGGCGTTTTAAAGTTCAATAATAGCTTTTTTAAAGGTTTTTCCCACCAAGAACATTTATCACCTGTCCCCAAAATAGGTGAAAGCTGTTATTTCTGAAATTTTAACTGTGGAAAATACCCTTTTTCATTAAAAATTGGGCTTCTAAAACTCCAATCTCAATAAAATTTCAATCACATATGAAAACTGCAAGTTAGTACAATACTTGACAATCTCCCCTTTTCATATGGAAAATACATGGAACCCACAGTTGGGCCCTTTCATAACCTCTAATTCATTCAGATAGGGGGAAATTTAGGGCCCCTTTCCTGGGAAAATTTTTTAATTTGTGAAACATGTTGGTTCAATGACCTTTTTTTAAAACCTTTAGAGTTTGTTTTTTTATTCCTACCCCCTACTGAAAAGGGAAAAAACTTCCACCCCTTTTTTTGTATGCTTAAATATTTTCATTGCATTTTTAAAAGGGATTTCCCAAAAATGGTAAGGGAATTTAAAAATTAAAAAATTTTGAAACTCTAAGAATAATATCATACTATTTTATTGTGTTTATTCTACGGGCAACATTACTATATAAAGTTGAAACCAGAAGTGTACATAAACGACATAAAAAGACACATATGCATGTTTTTCTCATATATGACATGAAATCAGATTAAACCTAACCTGTTTTAGGTCAATTAGGATCACCAAAACTAGATTTGCCAAATGCCAGAGTAATGAGAGAGAGAGCATTTTCTAAGGCATACTTTCTGCAATGTCAAAAGTTTACATACGTTTCATTAGTAGCATTAAACTGTATGACTTGGTTAAAATGTTTTCACAAGCTTCTCCCAATAGTTGGTAGAAATTTTGTCCCATTCTTCCTGACATAACTGGTGTAACTGAGCCATGTTTGTAGGTCACCTTGTTCACACCTGCCTTTTCAGCTTTGCTCATAAATTTTCAATAGGATTGAAATCAGCACTTTTGGTTCAATGTTAGGTGTGCGGAGCTCCAAAACATGTCCTCTCAGTAAGCCTCTGAGTAGAAAACTGCACATCCTCTCAGTAAGCGTACTCAGAGGCTTACTGAGAGGACATGTTTTGGAGCTCCGCACACCTTACAACGAACCACAAGTGCTACAGTGTTGATGGGTGCCTGATATCGAGTTGCTACTTCATAATGCATACTATGTCCCATGAGGACTTCTAAAAACTGCAAGTTTGTTTTATACAAGGAGATTGCTACTATTGTGTGATACTACCTTTTTTGGGACTTTTATGATAAGTTCTGGGAGTAATAAATAAGAATGTATATAAAGTTAAAGATCTGTACATTTTTTGAACTGTGACCCACTATCTACTGAGGAATACAGTATTGAATGGGGTTGGGGGCCCCTGCATTGGTCACTATCTTGCAGTATATAAGTGGACTTAGAGGTGGAGTGAGATATGCTTTGTGACAAGTTACCCTATCGGTTGCCCTAATAAATGAGTCCCATCTACAAGCACCTGTCTGGCCTTCCCTGAACCCCAATCCCTTTCCTCAATGAAGCAGACAAAGAAAGTGTCTTGCTGCAGCAGTTCTAGTTCTGAAATAACATCCCTCTCATCTGCCAACCTGGAAAACTTGTTATGGTGTGCCAGATCAGGACTAGCCTCCCTAATACTGTTCCCTGTTTCTTCTATCTGACAGTCTGTTAATTCCCTAATTTGCTTGCATGTCTTTTCTATCATCTTCCCTTGTGACTGCACCAACACGTTCTTGCTCAGTGAGTAGCAGACTCTTTTCAAAGTTCTAAATGGATCTTAGTGTTGCAAGTTGCAGAAATCTGTTATTTTCTCTAACTTTTTTTTGATTAACATTATTATTTGAGATGCCACTAACATGATGAATTGTACCAAGTGTACATAGAAGTAGTATTATTTTTATGTCTGTTAATTCTCTGTAGCATTTCCATAATGTATCATATAGAATTACCATTAAACCAGTGGGTGTGAAATTGCACCTATGTACCCAACACAACATAATATAATTAGATGCCATACACATCATGCATTTTAGATATTTTAAATAGTAATCCCATTGATAGATTATTGTTTGGGTGTAAAGCCATTAACCATATTAGACATTCATCATTGTAAAGGATAGCATTCAGACGAGTACAGATTAAATGAGATAGAAACATTTTATATAGGCTTTGCGTGTTCAAATCTTTGAACCAAAGAAAATGAATGGAAGTATAATTTTATAGTAAATTGCTGAAAATAATATAGCATTACACAAATCAAACAATCATCTGCATTTTTTATTGGTGATGGCAAATCACACACAAGAGACCAGGAAATGTGGGAAGAAGAACTGTTTTCAGTATTTGTATTATAATTCTTATGTATTTACAATATTCTTTTGTTAATATCTTTTGCTAGTGCCCTTATTTGTTAAGCTCAAAATGAATAAAATCCAATTTTGCTAAAATCTGCTGTTTTGCACATAACACTCTCTAAGGGTTTCAGCAGTTGTTTTGTTTAGCTAAAACAAGAATCTGATATACTGACAAGCAAAAGGGTAACAATGTATAGACCTTTTGACTTTCAGGCTCCATATCTCACCATGTAATACAGCTTTGAACATGAGACTACCATCATTTCATAGACAATAATCTTGGCTATCTCATAAATAGATGTGACTTGTAACTATAAGCTTAGTTATGCAGATTCTTGTCATGTAACTGCATTATTACTGTTGTGTTCCTGGTGGTGTAATTATCTTTTTCTTTTTCCATACTACAAATTATAAACTGTTCTAATTCCCTAATAGGTCACTGGTTCGAATCAAGGAGCAGCCATAAAGAATAGTGTTGATTGAACTGTTAGAGAAAAGTTAAGTTTGAGTCGGACTTGAGGATTTTTTAGAACTAGAGCCAAATCGAGCTTTTTTCGGTATGTTCGATTAAAATTTGCGTTCAGCATGTGCATTCGACGCGCCATTTTTAGTTTCACTTTCAACTGTTTCCTGCACTTTCGGCAGCCACCCATTCAGTGCAGAGCACAGAAAGGGGTCAAAAACGTCACTACTGAGGGTATAGGGATCTAATTGGCTGCTAAAATCACATGACTCTGTTACTTTATTTACTGGTGAACGCCATTTGTAGTTCACTCTCTGTACTGAATGCACAGCTCTCTGTCAGCCTGCTTGCTTGTATGCAGCAGTCACACTATTTCTCAGCAATTTTTGCTAGCAAAAGCTGCTAGTTAGATTAGTTAGGGTGGGGGTTACAGCAAGCTTAGGGAATCATAGACAGCAATAGTAAAGGATTTTTATATTGCTGGCTGCTCCCAATTACCATGTTCTTGCTGCCACCAATAGTCCAGCCTGCAGAGGCGTAATTTGAAATTCTTGGACCCTGGTGCAAAAAGTGAAATGCGGCTCCTGCCAGTTACCATGTGCCATTTCCAATACCAATGCCTTCTTATGTGTCAAAGTAGTGCTATAGCAGCTGCTACTGCTGCACCTCCTATAGGTACGCTGTCATCATCTGTTCTGTTTGAAGTTTGAGTCGAGCTAGAACTGAACTTCAAACCCCATTAAAGTCAAATGGAGGGGGCGTGGTCTGAACCCGGATGTAGCTGGTTGCTTTTTGCTGTGAGCTCTGCTGAAGACTCCTCATCTTTGCTCAAATAAACGTCCATAACCCTGCCATGCACCCTGCTGGGTTCCAGAATCTGTTTCCTGAACTCCTGAGGAACGTTTTGAGCCCTCCTGTGACCGACTACACAGTACAGAACTAAAGATACATCTGCTCTGTATCTGCGGCCTACCAGTCGAGTGCAGCCAGCAAGGTAACACTCTTTGGGCATCTGCACTCCCCCCTCTGTTGCCTGCAGCACTGTACACAGGCTTTCCAGGAGCTCACTTGCTATCTCTGCTCCCTGGGCCAAAGCTTTTGGACTGCACTTATCCTTGCCTTTCTAGCACCTGGCCAGCCTGACATTCTGACCTGAGGCCAGTTGGGAAAACTGACTGAAGCTCTTGGTCCCATCACAGTCCTACTTCCTGCTGCAGCTTCACACGCTGTCCTACAAACTTGGAACTCTAAGCAGCCGCCCGAGACTGCGATCTGTGCCGGTCTTGTGTCTTCTTAAGGTCTGATGTGCTTGTCTGCCGGCAGCACATCCGGCATTTCAGTCTGGGACTCCTAGCACAGCGTGGTCCTCGGTTTGCTCCATCACCTACATGCTGACATGGGATGCTGGTCCTGGGATATTAACAACTGCTGCTGTTTAATGATCTGACAGAGGGATCCTCTTCATTCCCTAAAGTGTAAATATCTGAAGGACTGCCACTCTCAGATACAAATCTTACCTGGCTGTGGTGCCTGTTGTTACCTGGCTCCAGCCCTCTGTACGTTTGGGACTATATCCCATGCCAATAAACGTATAAAGCCCCAAGGAAACCACCTGAGCCAATCATAGATTTCCCATCAGGTTCTTTCAGGGGGTCTAACACCAGGTTAAAGACCCCCCCCTGCATTCCACAGCACTGGAACAACTTCAGCAAGTATCCCACCTACATATCTCTCTATAGCTTTTAACAGGCTGCACAGTACCACAAGCCGCCTGGTTCCCTTGTTCAGATACCTGCCCATCTTCATGCAGTGGCCTAGCAACGGGTCTTTCTCCTCACGATAAAATGGGAGCCACCTCTAAGAAAAAGGATCTCAAGAATAAACCATCTAAACTCCCTCACTTCTTTCCCGCTTCCTCACAAACTAAAGTATCTACCAGAAGAGGTCTGCAGTTCCAACCCTCTTCTCCCACTCCTTCCTTCAGAGCAGAGTCGGTTGATCTTGAACAACGAGACCAAGAGCTACTAGATGACCAACCACTTACGGTCTCTATGCTTCACCAACTCTTTTCTTCCTTCAGAACCACCTGCCACTCCAATCTGAAGCAGATGATATTCGACTTAAAACAAGACTTTCAATCGCTTGCTTAACATACTGAACACATTGAGACAAAATTCTCCCACAATAATCTCATAGATTATAATGCAGCTCTGGAGGAAGAAGTCCAGAGATTAACTGCTAAAGTTAATGATTTGGAGGACAGATCGAGACGAAATAACGTCAGATTTAGAGGAATTCCAGAATTGATTACTCCTGATCAGTTAAGCTCATAACTTACAGACCTCATGGCTCTAGTACTTCCAAAATGCACCTCTCAGGAATTAACGATTGACGGAATTCATAGAATTCCTAAACCCAGAAATTTGCCTTCTCAAGCACCAAGGGATACTATTGCAAGAATCCATTTTTACAATGTCAAAGAGGATTTCCTAAGAGCTGTTAGAAAATCTTCTGACCTTCCAGACCGCTTCCAATCCATCACTATTTTCCCCCGACCTTTCGGCGATGATTATGGTGAATTGCAAAGAATTCCAGATATATACAAAAATTTTAAGAGATAAAAGCCCCTACAGGTGGGGCTTCCCAGTAAAACTTATTATCACCAGAGATGGTTCTCATCACATTTGCAATATTCCGGATTAAGCTCGCCGTCTTTTGAGAAATTGGAACCTCCTTTCTTCAGTGGACACAACCCCTCTTCCAAAGCACCCTCCTTGACCGTAAATGATTACCCCGCTCTGGTCGGATAAGGGATCTAACTCAAGATCAAGAATGCTCAATTGACTTTCACTGTATCCTTTTCCTATTTTATTCATCAGGAGTCTCCGGAGCTCTAGATGGAGTGCTCCCCTTCTCCTTCCGTAGGTTCGAGACAAGACTTGCCCCTCTTGCATTCCCTTTGGGGAATTGTTTGAAAATATTAGTTATGTATTTTCAATCCTTGTTTCACAATGACCTTTTTTATTTACTGCTTTATTTTACCATGCTGTTTTTCCAGAGATTTCTCAATGAAGTGCATTTTAGGCTTCCTTCCATGCTAATTTTTTCTTCCCTATATGTGTTTGAGTATTTCAAATCAGCCCACCCATTTCTCACTAGCCTTAACAATGTCTATTAAAATTCGTACCTTTAATGTGAAAGGTCTGAACTCTCCTTTCAAGCGCTCCCTGCTGTGGAAAGATGCCATTAAATCCAATGCAGATATTACATGTGTTCAGGAAACACATTTGACATCTAGAGATGCACATAGACTAAAACATAAAAAAAATTCTCATGTATTTCAGGCTAAGGCTCCTAATAAAAGAGCTGGCACAGAAATTCTAATTAAGAATTCTCTCTCCTTCAACCTCCTTCAGTCTGTATTGGATTCTGAGGGGCGTTACGTGATTTTGGTCTGCGAATTAAATAATAAACCATTCACTCTTGTTTCTCTCTATGCTCCAAACGAGAGACAGATTGCATTTATTAAAAAAGTAATATCCGCAGCTGGGAGTGTGAGAAAGGGAGGTCTAATTTTGTGTGGTGACTTTAACTCAGTGGTATGCAAAGAGTCTGACAGATCTAGATCTAGGGAATCCCATGTGCAGGACCTTCAATCTCTTTTATGAGAAGAAGACCTTCATAATGTTTGGAGGTATCTCCACACAACTGAAAGGGACTACACTTTTTTTTCTCATTCGAAAGAAGCACCTTCTCAATCTTAGAAACGAACACCGCTCTCTTTACCTTCATAAATTTGAACACAACTTGGCTAAACTGAAATGGTCCTTTTATATTCAGGGTGATAAACCTTCGAAATTACTAGCTAGTAGAATTAAAACACAGAAGATGAAATCAAAAATAGCATTTCTGACCTCTGCCTCTGAATCTAAAATTATCAATCCCATTGATCATCTATTCAATGGAACTAGGCAAGGTTGTCCCCTCTCCCCCCTAATTTTTGTGCTCTCTATGGAACCCTTAGCAGAGCATATTCGTTCTAATCCCCTAATCATGGGCATCCCAGTTAGAGATGGGCGAATCAATTCTAACGAAATGGAATTCGTTTAGAATTTCAGGAAAACTTCGATTCTGAATGAAGTCGAAGTTTGGGGTGATTCGCGGGAACAAAGCATGTTTTAATTGATAAAATGGCTGCGAGCACATGACGTTACATAGGGCAAAGACATCTGGGAGGAAGAAAGGAATAGCCTAAATGACATGTGCAGAGATGAAGCCATTCAGAGACCGGCGGGATTCTGTGACGTCACCGCACTATATAAGTCCGGACGCGACGCTGGCCGTTCACACTCCTCTCACTGTGCTGTGTAGTGAAGCTGCTGCTGCTGAGATCTCACACCAAAGAACTAACTTTTATACAGCGATTTTTTTGGGGGGTTCACAGCTTGTCTCAGAGACTGCTTCTCTTACGTTCTAATTTTGATTTTGTGGGGTATTGGAATTGAAGTCCAGTGTGCGTCCAATTCAACTGCATATACATTTTAATGCTATCTGCTCAGTTCTTGAGCACATTGAATATCCAAGGGTTATCTAAGCCTGTTGTTGCTGTTGTATTCAGTTAAAGAAACAGTGTTTTTACAATCCAAATACCACTTAATTTTTGACTGCTCATTTCTTTTGCGCAATTTAGATCCAAGGGTTAATTAAGTGTTTTTCTGCTGTTGTGGTCACTAAAAGAAATGGGTTTTTTCTACGCCAAAGAAGAAATTTTGCCTCTAGCATAATTCATATCTGAAGGATAATTAAGCGTTTTTCTGCTGTTGTGGTCAATAAAATACACGTCGTTTTAACATGCTACAAAACTGGTAATTTTTGGCAGCTCATTTCTTTTGCACAATTTACATCCAAGGGTTAACTAAGTATTTTTCTGCTGTTGTAGTCAGTAAAAGAAACGGTGTTTTTCAACGCCAAAGAAGAAATTTTGAATGTAGCATAATTCATATCCGAAGGTTAATTAAGCCTGTTTGTGCTTTTATATTCAGTAAAATACACAGTGTTTTTAAACAGCACATACAAGTACATTTTTCCTGCCAATTTGTGGAGCGCAATTTATATCCAAGGGTTACCCAAGCTTGTTAGTGGGTTCATTTGGAGTCAAATACAGGGTGTGTATTTATCATATACAGATATCTTCATCAAACAGTGTCTGTACATTTTAGAACAAACAGTATGTCAGACAGGGAGGTGGCAGGCTCTTCACATGTGAGTGGCAGTAGCACAAACATTCCTGGAGCAGGCCAAGGTTGCAGCACAGTAAGGGGACGTCGCAGCAGAGTTCACTCAGTGATGCTAGAACTGCAGCTGTAATATAGTGTCAGTTGTTTTAACAGCAACCCAAGGGTTCTTGATTGGTTGACTAGGTCATCCACTTCCTCCTAGATGACATCTGACAACCCCAGCCAAGAGTCAGTGGGAACGTCAGACACAACCCTTAGTTGGAATAGCCCGGGAGCGGGTCAGCGGCCCTCACCTGTCCTCAACCTGCCACTTTCCCATCCGGTTCCCTCAGCCAGAGATCTACTATGTGGTCTGGGCTCAGCGCCACTATACAGCGAGGGTGAACAATTTGAGGAGGACAGTCAGCAGCTACTTGGCAGCGAAGTAATGGGGCCAATATCCCCTGTTTCTTGCAGTAGGCGGCAAAGTATAAAGGTGGAGAGTGGCATGGGAGGTCATGTTGTGAGGGGTCAGCCTCTGCATACCAAGACCGTTGAGGAGAACAGCAGTGAAGATCAAAAAATAATTGATGATCATGTAGCCGACCGCACTTGGGAGCCGGGTGAAGCAAGGGCTTGATCATCGTCAGGAGAAGAGGGCGTCAGTTTGCACGTCAGGCAGCGGCGCAGTCAGCACGTGGGACGTGTGGCCGTGAGTCAGCAGGGTAGCAGCAGTGCGAGGTCGGGAGCCAAGCGGCCATGGGGTAGAAAACCCGCTTCGCAGGTCCAAGAAAGTAGCGGCACAGGGGCTCAGCGAGGCAGCGGCAGTAGTAGTCACTCAGTGCGGAGCGTTGGCGGTAAAATCAGCTACTCGGCGGTGTGGCAGTTCTTTGCTAAGACACCGGAGGAGCCGAATATGGGTATAGGTAGAATCTGTGGACAGAAAGTGAAGCGTAGCCAGGGAGCTAACGTTGGCACCACGGCCCTGCATCAACACATGTGCGTCACCATCGAGTTGCCTGGGAGAAACGTGGCTCAGATGTGGTGGTCCATCCTGCCGCCGCAGCAACAGCAGCAGTAGCAGCAGCGCCCAGTGGCACACATGCCATTGCAGCCAGTCAAGGCTCCACCACCTCTGCAGAAGGGAGCTGTTTCTCTTTGCCATTATCTCCCGGTCCAGATGCTCCTGCTCCTCGCTACTCATGGCGCCAGCAGTCGTTCAACGAGACAACAGTATGTGTCAAACCATTCTAAGGTGCAGAAGCTGCCCGTGCTCCTGTCTAAGTTGTTGGTACTGCAGTCCCTCCCTTTCCAAATGGTGGACACTGCACCGTTCAGAGAACTAATGGCTTGTGCCGAGCCGAGATGGAGAGTTCCAAGCCGTAATTTCTTTTCCAAAAAGGCAGTACCAGCACTTCACAAATATGTAGAACAGAAGGTGGGCCAGTCCTTGAGCTTATCGGTTTGTTCTGAGGTGCACGGCAGCGCGGACGTCTGGCGCTGTAACTATGGTCAGGGCCAGTACATGTCCTTTTCGGCCCACTGGGTGAATGTGCTTCGTGCCCAGCCACACCAACAACTTGGACAGGAGACACCGCTTTCTCCTCCACGTTGTCAAACTGCTGCTCCTGCGTCAAAGTCCGGCGCCTCCTCCTCCTCCACCACCACCATCTCAGCCTCCACAAGTGCTGCTCCATCATACCACATGTGTAGGGCACAGCGGTGTCACGCAGTTCTACACCTGGCTTGCCTCGGCGAGCGAAGTCACACAGGGGAGGAACTGCTCCGCGTCATGCAGCAAGGAATTGATGTGTGGCTTTCTCCGCCACAGCAACAGCAGCAGCAGCGGCCAGTGGCACGCATGCCATTGCGCCAGTCAAGGCTCCACCACCTCTGCCGAAGGGAGCTGTTTCTCTTTGCCATCATCTTCCGGTCCAGATGCTCCTGCTCCTCGCTACTCATGGCGCCAGCAGTCTTTCAGCGAGGCGATTGCAAAGAGACAACAGTATGCGTCCAACCATCCTAAGGTGCAGAAGCTAACCGTGCTCATGTCCCAGTTGTTGGTACTGTAGTCCCTGCCTTTCCTAACGTCGCAGAAGGGGTCACTCGGTGAGGCCAGAACTGCCTGTGTCATCTAGCGGCCGTGTGTTGACCAGCAACCCAAAGGTTCTTGATTGGTTGACTAGGTCATCCACTTCCTCCCAGATGACATCTGACAACCCCAGCCAGGAGTCGGTGGGAACGTCAGACATAACCCTTAGTTGGCATGGCCCGGAAATGCTAAGCGGCTCTCACCTGTTGTTCAATGAGGCAATTGCAAAGAGACAACAGCATGCGTCCAACCATCCTAAGGTGCAGAAGCTGACCGTGCTCCTGTCCAAGTTGTTGGTACTGCAGTCCCTCCCTTTCCAAATGGTGGACTCTGCACCGTTCCGAGAACTAATGGCTTGTGCCGAGCCGAGATGGAGAGTTCCAAGCCGTAATTTCTTTTCCAAAAAGGCAGTACCAGCACTTCATAAATATGTAGAACAGAAGGTGGGCCAGTCCTTGAGCTTATCGGTTTGTTCCAAGCTGTATGGCAGCGTGGACGTCTGGAGCTGTAGCTACGGTTAGGGCCAGTACATGTCCTTTACGGCCCACTGGGTGAATGTGCTTCCTGCCCAGGCACACCAACAACTTGGACAGGAGATGCCGCTTTCTCCTCCACGTTGTCAAACTGCGGCTCCTGCGCCAATGTCCGGCACCTCCTCCTCCACCACCACCACCATCTCAGCCTCCACAAGTACTGCTCCATCATACCACATGTGTAGGGCACAGCGGTGTCACGCAGTTCTACACCTGGCTTGCCTCGGCGAGCGAAGTCACACAGGGGAGGAACTGCTCCGCGTCATGCAGCAAGGAATCGATGTGTGGCTTTCTCCGCGCCAACTGCAAATCGAAATCATGGTGACGGACAATGGGAGTAACATGGTGTCCACGCTGCACCGAGGAGGGATGGTCCGTGCGCATGTGTTCATGGCGCATGTGTTCAATATGGTTGTGAAAAGGTTCCTGAAGTCTTCCACCGATCTTCAGAAGATTCTGAAAATGGCCAGGAAACTGCATGCACTTCATCCATTCCTACAAAGCCAGGAGCACCCTCCTCGAGTTGCAGCGGCAGAACGGCCTCCCCCAACACACGCTGATATGCGATGTTTCCACCCGTTGGAATTCTAGCTGGCACATGTTTGACCGACTGTATGAACAGAGAAAGGCCATTAACGATTTTTTGATAATCTAGGCGGACAGGAGTACTCCCCTGTGTAACTTTGATCTCAGCCAGTGGCAGCTCATACGTGAAACCTGCCGTTTGCTGAGGCCATTCGAGGAGGCCACGTTATTTGTCAGTCGCCAGGACAACCACTGCTTCATGTCCTGGAACAGATGCTGAAAAATCTGTCTGGGCAGGGGACTGGAGACGTGGCGACTACATCTCGCGGCCACATGAGTCCGGTGGGGACTGAACTGGAGGAGGAGGAGGAGGAGGACATTGGAGCACAAGCATTGTCTGGTGAAATGAGTGGTTTTTCTACCCAGGTGACAGGAGCGGAGGAGCAGGAGCAGCTGGAGGAGGTAGATGGAGATGAGGAAGACGAGGCAGATGACCCGCAAGCACAGTAGCAGTATACAGTGGAGATGGAGGCAGGGAGTCCCTCGGAGTCACTTGTGCAGATGGCCCGCAGCATGCTGATTTGCCTGGCTAGTGACAGCCGAATAGTCACCATCCGGCAGAGGGATGATTTCTGGCTCTCCACCCTATTGGACCCTCGCTACCGGTCCAAAATGGGAGCCTTTTTCCCAGCTGCTGAGAGGGAGGACAAACTCAAATACTATTGAGAAATTCTCCATAGTCAGTTATCAGGGAATGGTATTGCCACCCATCTCCACACTCTGTCATTGTGCCACTCTATGACCACATGTTGCTGCAGCTGTTGCTGGTGCTGTGACCTCCACACTCTGTCATTGTGCCACTCTCTGACCTCATGGTGCTGCTGCTGTTGTTGCTGCTGCTGTCACCTCCACACTCTGTCATTGTGCCACTCTGTGGCCTACTCCACTCTATTGTGCCTCACCATCTCAGGTAATGTCATTGTGCCACTCTTTATGAACCTCATTGCTGCTTGCTGTGCTGTGCTGCCGTGACCTCCACACTGTGTGATTGTGCCACTCTGTGGCCTACTCATGCTGCTGCCAAGTGACCACTTTCTCACTGGAACACCCTGTGGTTTCCTAATGCTGTTTCCACCCTCACCACTCTATGATGTTGCTACTATATTTGGTTTTCCCCTTCTTTTCACCTGTCAGAAGGAATGGGAAGGATCAGGATTGTCTAGCCAAAAGCAGGAGTGGATACAGAACACAGAAGACATGCAAATATCCCATTTACTGGTCATCTCTGTTTTGGATCAACTCCTGTTTGTTTTTGACTTTAGCAATACTGATGGATTATGGACCGAATGAAAACAGACACTGACAGATGAAAGGAAGGGCAAAATGATCAACGCAAAATTTCTTCCGACACCCTCTCCACTCATTCTGGGGTTCTCTACATGTCTCAGCGTTTAACAGAACAGGTTCTGTCATATTCTGTGACGGTTTAAAGCTCTGGCCTCATGTAGTGACGCCTGTTGTGACCCCTTACTATGATGAGACCTGTGCCGGCTCCAGTAACCTACTTCTGTGTTCTTTGACGCTGTCGTAGGATCTTAGCCCTCAGCTTAGCCCTCAGCCCATGACTTTATCAGGCTGCATTCCCGCTTCAGTTTTTTGGTCAGTTTTGCCCCCGTAAGTGCCCAGGGAATTTTTGAGTGAAGCGATTCTAAGAGTGGCGACAGTCATGTGCGTGTCATACTAAAACACAGCATTGTATGAAGACCAAACCAAGCTCTCTCTGCATATTTGAGTATGGCACAATGTTCTACAGCACACTACAGGCTCTCTGTAGCCAGAATATAGCTGTTTTTTAACGCGATTTGTTACAAATTTATTCGGTTCGAAACGAACAGTGTAAGCAGAGTGATAACAAGAAGAGCAGAAACCTTTGCAAGATTCCTGTAAAGACTGTGTTCAGTTCTCCTTAACCCCTTAAGCTGAACGCCTGAAAAGTAGTTAATGACCAGAACATTTTTTTAGTTTTTGCCTCCTTGCGTTTCAACAGCTGTAACTTTTTTTATTTTTTCAATGACACTGTTGTATGAGGCCTCGTTTTATTCAAAACAAGTTGTACTTTATGAGGGAGTAGTTTAATTGCACTTGTAAATAATTGCAGAATTTTTTTTTTTATTATTTTTTTTTGTTTTTGTTTTTTTTTACTTTTTTTTACACCATTTCCATTTCACACTTAATAACTTGTCAGATTAATTCTACAGGTTATTACGGTCGTGTGGATACCTAATATGTGTAGGTTTTATTGTGTGTGTAATATATGCACAATTATATTTTATGAAATATTTATTTTTAGTTTATTATTTATTTTTTATTCTTTTTTTTTTTACACTTTTTCTGTTTTTTTTTTTTTTTTTTTTACTTTTTTTTTTTAATCCCCTGAAGGGAGAACTGTTTTACTTTTTTTCTTTTTTCTTTTACACTTAGTAATGTATTAGCATATTCATATATGCTAATACATTATAATCTGTGTCAGTCTGACACAGGCAGTGATCAGGACAGCACACAGTGTGTCCTGGTCACTGGCTTATTACACAAACAGCCCTAGGGTCATTCCAGGGCTGACTGTGCAGCCATTCCCCAGGCTCTGTCGGGTCACCGGGCATTCCGATCACCTGACAGAGCAGGGAAACCCTTTGATTGTGCTGCGGTGACGATCTGCCACAATCAAAGGGTTAAAGAATCAGCGAGCGGAGGTTTTTCCCCGCTTCCCGATGCTCGTAGGAGATGCTCTGGGATCAGGACTGTGCAGTACAGCCCCGACCTCATTGCAGCTGGGGCACCCGGGTGCCGCAAACTCTGATGTCTGCAGCGACGTCTTAAGACATCGCTGCAGACAAACGACTCGCACCAGCCGACGTCAAACGTCAGCGGGCGGTCGTTAAGGAGTTAAAGTTGTTGAGAGACATCTGAGAATGAAAAATTAAATAAATTGTTAATTTGTAGAGCTAATAAGAAATGTGATAACGAATTTTTTTTTCTTGCTAAAATTTCTGTGTCGTTTGATCAATAAAAAAGGTGGTGGGCTAAAAAAGAATCAAAAAACCTAACATGTCCATTGAAAAGAAATGGTTTATGGCTAACATGACAAAGAGATTAAGGTGTTGACTTAGCCCCCAAACTCCTGAGATCCCAATCCAATCAAAGAATCCTAGGCCAGTCCATGGAAGCACCACCTTATAACCTACAGTATGTAAGAGATCTGCTGCTAATGTCTAAATTCAGAACATACTCCATTCTCTTGTTAAGAAGAAAAGGGTCTCTAATTGCTGAATGGTAAAGCAAGTTGTTCTCTAGCATAAAAGCTAATAAAAACATAAGTAGGAATTAGTCACCTCAGGAGCCAGTTTTCTGACACTAGTGATTACTCCAAGAAATAATTTTACCTTTCTCAGATACATTCATACTTGAGTCAATTTCATATGAGTATGAGAGGAAACCAGAGAATTTAAAGGAAATCTGCAAACATTTGAGCTAAACATACAAACATGTACGGTTATATTACATTGGTTGTATAAGAAGTGATGCATGGCTCCAGAACTAATCACTAAGCCAACATGCTGGCCCCACTATCCAAACAGGCTACTGCTGCATGAGGTTTTATTTGTATTGCCTCTGAATCATAAAAGGGGTTTTCTTACCGCAATGATTAGCTTTTAACATGTAGTGAAAGATAAATGAAGATTATTACCAAATACATTGTTATTTTGATTTTGTTTTGTTCAAGAGATGTAGAAGATTTTATCTACCGCTAGTGTACACCAGTTTCTCTAGGTTACCAGCCACCCCTCCATGCTCTCTCTTATCTGATTGCTCAATAAGCTGCAGTCTGACCATAGTGAGTCCTTTCCCGCTAATTTTTATCTCTAGCACAGAAGCTTGTTTTTATAAGTTAATGACAACTTTAAAACCTTGGTGCTCAGTAGCTTTGTGTACTTCAGATTATTAACCACTTGCACTCATATCTCTGTAACAGGAATAGTTAGGAATAGCAGAGCTGATATGCAAAACACTGCTATAGACCCACCCAAAACCTGACCAGGATGTGTGAGTCTAATGCGGGCCGTGTCTCTGCAAAACAGCATAGGGGCACAACCCCTATAAGTGTAAACTAAGGTAACTTTTTTCTAGAATAGTTATTTCACTAGGCAGCCTGACTACTAGAGATGGGCGAAGTTCTCAAAAATTCGATTCGGTGACTTCGCCGAATTTCCCGACAAAATTTGTTTCGGTCCGAATTGGTTCGGGACGAATCACATTAAAAAACAGCTATTTCCAGGCTGCACAGAGCCTGCAGGGTGCTGTAGAAAGTTGTACCATGCTTAAATATGCAGAGGGAGCTTGGTTTGGTCTTCATACATTGTTGTGTTTTAGTATGACACGCAGATGACTGCCGCCGCTCTTAGAATCGCTTCACTATAAAATTCCCTGGGCACTTAAGAGGGCAAAACTGACCAAAAAAACTCAATCGGGGAATTTAGCCTGATAAAGTCATGGGAGGAAAGCTGGGAAAAAAAAAAACTGAGGGCTCAGTTTGGGAACATCAGTGACAGAGTGTGAGGGGGGCGGCAGCAAACCACAGCAGCATGAGGTCAGAGAGTGACATCAATGTACATTTTGGAAGGTGGCAAAAACAGGAGTAGGCCAGGTGGCAACACATGACACAGTGTGTAGGTTACGGCAGCAGCCACAGCAGTAGCATGAGGTCAGACAGTGGCACAATAACATTCTGGAGGTGGTAAAAACAGGAGTAGGCCACAGAGTGGGACAATGACACAGTGTGAGGTCACGGCAGCAGCCGCAGCAGTAGCATGAGGTCAGAGAGTGGCACCATGACAGAGTGTGGAGGTCACGGCAGCAGCCACAGCAGCAGCATGAGGTCAGGCAGTGGCACAATGACATTCTGGAGGTGGCAAAACAGTAGTAGGCCACAGAGTGACACAATGACAGAGAGTGAAGGTCACGGCAGCAGCAGCAGCATGAGGTCAGAGAGTGGCACAATGACACAGTGTGGAGGTCACGGCAGCAGCCACAGCAGCAGCATGAGGTCAGACAGTGGCACAATGACATTCTGGAGGTGACAAAACAGTAGTAGGCCACAGAGTGGCACAATGACAGAGAGTGGAGGTCACGGCAGCAGCAGCATGAGGTCAGAGAGTGGCACAATGACACAGTGTGGAGGTCAGGCAGCAGCCACAGCAGCAGCATGAGGTCAGACAGTGGCACAATGACATTCTGGAGGTGACAAAACAGTAGTAGGCTACAGAGTGGCACAATGACAGAGAGTGGAGGTCACGGCAGCAGCAGCATGAGGTCAGAGAGTGGCACAATGACACAGTGTGGAGGGCACGGCAGCAGCCACCGCAGCAGCATGAGGTCAGACAGTGGCACAATGACATTCTGGAGGTGACAAAACAGTAGTAGGCCACAGAGTGGCACAATGACAGAGAGTGGAGGTCACGGCAACAGCAGCATGAGGTCAGAGAGTGGAACAATGATACAGTGTGGAGGGCACGGCAGCAGCCACAGCAGCAGCATGAGGTCAGACAGTGTCACAATGACATTCTGGAGGTGACAAAACAGTAGTAGGCCACAGAGTGGCACAATGACAGAGAGTGGAGGTCACGGCAGCAGCAGCATGAGGTCAGAGAGTGGCACAATGACACAGTGTGGAGGGCACGGCAGCAGCCACAGCAGCAGCATGAGGTCAGACAGTGGCACAATGACATTCTGAAGGTGGAAAAACAGTAGTAGGTCACAGAGTGGCACAATGACAGAGAACGGAGGTCACGGCAGCAGCAGCATGAGGTCAGAGAGTGGCACAATGAAATTCTGGAGGTGGCAAAAACAGAAGTAGGCCACAGAGTGGCACAATGACACAGTGCGGAGGTCACGGCAGCAGCCACAGCAGCAGCCTGAGGTCAGACAGTGGCACAATGACATTTTGGAGGTGGCAAAACAGTAGTAGGCCACAGAGTGGCACAATGACAGAGAGTGGAGGTCACGGCAGCAGCAGCATGAGGTCAGAGAGTGGCACAATGAAATTCTGGAGGTGGCAAAAAACAGGAGTAGGCCAGAGTGTGGCACAATGACTCAGTGTCAGTGTGGAGGTCACGGCAGCAGCCACAGCAGCAGCATGAGGTCAGACAGTGGCACAATGACATATTCTGGTGGTGGCAAAACAGTAGTAGGCCACAGAGTGGCACAATGACAGAAAGTGGAGGTCACGACAGCAGCAGCATGAGGTCAGAGAGCGGCACAATGACACAGTGTGGAGGGCACGGCAGCAGCCACAGCAGCAGCATGAGGTCAGACAGTGGCACAATGACAGAGTGTGGAGGTCACGGCAGCAGCCACAGCAGCATCATGAGGTCAGGCAGTGGCCCAATGACATTCTGGAGGTGGCGAAACATCAGAAGGCCACAGAGTGGAATAATGACAGAGAGTGGAGGTCATGGCAGCATCAACATGAGGACAGAGAGTGGCACAATGAAATTCTGGAGGTGGCAAAAACAGGAGTAGGCCACAGAGTGGCACAATGACAAAGTGTGGAGATCACTACAGCAGCCACAGCAGCAGCATGAGGTCAGAGAGTGGTACAATGACAATCTGGAGGTGGAAAAACAGTAGTAGGCCACAGAGTGGCACAGTGACAGAGAGTGGAGGTCACGGCAGCAGCAGCATGAGGTCAGAGAGTGGCACAATGAAATTCTGGAGTTGGCAAAAACAGGAGTAGGCCACAGAGTGGCACAATGACTCAGTGTGGAGGTCACGGCAGCAGCCACAGCAGCAGCATGAGGTCAGACAGTGGCCCAATGACAAATCTTGCTGGTGGCAAAACAGTAGTAGGCCACAGAGTGGCACAATGACAGAGAGTGGAGGTCACGGCAGCAACAGCATGAGTTTAGAGAGTAGCACAATGACACAGTGTGGAGGGCACGGCAGCAGCCACAGCAGCAGCATGAGGTCAGACAGTGGCACAATGACATTCTGGAGGTGGCAAAACAGTAGTAGGCCACAGAGTAGCACATTGACAGAGAGTGGAGGTCACGGCAGCAGCAGTATGAGGTCAGAGAGTGGCACAATGAAATTCTGTAGATGGCAAAAACAGGAGTAGGCCACAGAGTGGCACAATGACTCAGTGTGGAGGTCACGGCAGCAGCCACAGCAGCAGCATGAGGTCAGACAGTGGCACAATGACAAATTATGGAGGTGGAACAATGACACAGTGTGGATGTCACGGCAACAGCAACAGCAGTATGAGGTCATAGAGTGGCACAATGACAGAGTGTGGAGGTGGGTGGCAATACCAGTCCCTGGAAAAGATGGTGGTAGGCAGATGGAGAAACTGGCCGCAGATGTGTGGCATAAGGCGGGTGGCGGCATCAGAATAGTGGTTGAGGCAGGTAGATTGAACCCAGACTCATTTCTCACAGTTTGGGTGAGGCGTCATGGCTGATTAAGTCTGACGCCTAAGGCATTGGTGTGTGGAAATCCTGGCTTATCCACACCTGATTCATCTTGACAAAGGTCAGTCGTTCCACATTTCCGGTGGGCAAGCAGGTTCTCCTTGGGGTAACGATGGCCCCCCCGCACTGAACACCCGCTCTGATGCCACACTACTGGCCGGGCAGGACAGCTTCTCCACTGCAAACTCGGCAAGTTGCGGCCACACATCTAGTTTGGCTGCCCAGTAGTCCAGCGGATCTTCTAACTGGTGTGGCAGAGTGCTGTCCAAGTAGGCCACCACCTGTTGGTTCAAGGTCTGCTCCAGGTCCTGCTGCTGCTGGTGAGTGTTCTCTTCACTAGGCGGGTGAAGGAAGCTGCTCATCAGTGACTCCAGACTTAGGTTGCTGCTGATGGTGCTGGTACTGCTCCTACCCCCCCCCCCACCTTTACCCAGCAGCCGCGGCAATAGTACGTGAGCGCTGAACAATCCCCCGGTCAGACCTGTCAGAGGAGGGACGATGCCGCACAAAGGCAGTGGCCAACTGACTATGGAGGATTTCCCTATAGTATTTGAGCTTGTCCTCCCTTTCAGCAGCTGGGAGAAAGGCTCCCATTTTGGACCGGTAGCGAGGGTCCAATAGGGTGGAGAGCCAAAGCCCTCCCCTGCCAAGGTACTATTGGGCTGTCATTAGCCCAAATCCATGCTGCGGGCACTCACAAGTGATTTCCAAGGGGCTCCCTGCCTCCACTCCACTTAACTGCCACGGGCTTGGGGGTCATCCCTCGTTTTCCTCATCTCCTCTACCTCCTCCAGTTGCTCCTGCCCCTCCTCTCTTGTCCCGGGGTAGAAAATCCACTCATTTCACCAACAAGTTTCTGCTCCAATGTCCCCTCCTCCTCCTCCCCTCTTCCTCCCCTTTCGTTCCCACCGGACCATTGGCCCGCGAGATTAGTCGCCACTTCTCCCCTCCCCTGCCCAGACAGAATTTTCAGCATCTTTCCAGGGGCAGAAGCAGTGGAATGAAAGTTATTCATCCCGTAGCTTGGGGACTGAAAATAACGTGGCCTCCTCAATGGCCTCAAAAAAAAGGCAGGGGTCACGCAGAGCTGCCCCTGGCTGAAAACAAATTTCACAGGGAGACTCCTGTCCCCCCCCGGGTCACAAAAAATCATTTAAAGGGCCCTTTTTCCCGTTCATACATCGGTCCCAAAAGTGCTCGGAATTCCCAAAGGGTGGAAAAATCGCATATCAGAGTTTGGGGGAGGCCTTCTGCCCTGCAACTCGAGGAGGGTTTCCCGGCTTTGTAGGAAGGTGAAGTCATGCAGTTTCCTGGCCATTTTCAAACTTCTAAATCGTGGAAACTTCAGGAACCTTTTTTACAACAGATTGAACACGTTGCCATGCAGGGCGCATGGACCATCCCCCCTCGGGCAGTGCGACACCAAAGTTACTCCAATTTTCCCCCACCATGGTCCGATTTGCAGTTGGCCGGGAGAAACCCCACACGATTTCTTGCATGCGCGGAGCATTTTTCCCATTTGACTTTTGTTAGCCAGGCAACCAGTGTTGAACTGCTGACACCGCTGTGCCCACACAAATTTGGGATGATTGGGGCGTACTTTTGGGGCGAGATGTGGTGGTGGGGGAGGAGGAGGGCCGGACATTGGGGCAGGAGCCGCATTTGACAACGTGGGGGAGAAAACGCATCTCCTGTCAAAAAGGTTTTGGGTGCCTGGGCAGGAAGCACATTCACCCAGGTGGGCCGAAAGGACAGACTGGCCCCAAAACCTACTACAGCTCCAGAACCCCCCAAATGCCAAAACCCTTGGAACAAAAACCGATAAGCTCAAACTGCCCACCTTGTTCACATATTATGAATGCGTATTTCCCGCCTTTTTTGGGAAAAAAATTCGGCTTGGAACTCTCCATCTCGGGTCGGCACAACCATTTTCTCGGAACGGTGCGAGTCCACCATTGGAAAGGGGGGGGACTGCAGTACCAACAACTTGGACAGGAGCACGGCAGCTTCGCACCTTAGGAGGGGGCGCATGCTGTTGTCTCTTTCAATTGCCTCATTTTAAAAAACGTGAGAGCCGCTTAGCATTTTCCGGGCCCTGCCAACTAAGGGTTATGCTACGTTTCCCACCGACTCCTGGCTGGGGTTGTCAGATGTCATTGGGGGAAGTGGATGACCTAGTCAACCCAAACAAGAACCTTTGGGTTTTTCGGGCAACACACGGGGCAGATACACAGGCATTCGGCCACTAGTACCCCTTCTGCGACGTTTGGAAAAACAGGACTACAGTACCAACAACTTGGGCAGGCACGGGTTTGCTTCTGCACTTAGGATTTTGGACGCATCGTTTTTCTCTTTGCAATCGCCTCGCTGAAAAGACTGCTGGCGCCCGGGGGTACGGGACAGGAGACGGACCGGAAATTTTTTGGCAAAGAGAAACAGCTCCCTCTGCAAGGTGGGGACCTTTACTCCAATGGCATGCGTGCCCTGGCCCGGGGTGCTGCTTTGCTGTGGCGGCAGGAGGGCCACCCCCTCGACCACTTTTTTTCCCAGGCCCCGGGTGGTGACGCTTCATGTGTTACGCAGGCCGTGGTGCCAACGTTAGCTCCCTGGCCCGCTTGACTTTCTGCCCACAGATTTTTACATAACCCAATTTTGATCCTCCGGTTCTTAGCAAAGAACTGCCACACCGCCGAGTATCTATTTTACCGCCAATGCCCCATATGACTACTACCACCCCGCTGCCTCGCTGACCCCTTTCCGCTACTTTCTTTTACCTCCAACGGGTTTTCTACCCCTGCCCCTTGGCTCCCGACCTCACACTGCTGCTCAACCGCTGACCCCCACCCACACAGCCCCCTTTTTTGGTTTCCCGTGCCCGCGGCAAGCGACCCCCCTTCTCCTGACGATGAGAAGCCCTTTCTTCAACCCCGGGTCCCAAATGTGGTCGGCTACATCATCATCTAAAATTTTGTTCATCGCACTGCTGTCCTCATCCCCCGGGCCTTTGGGATCAGAAGCGACCCCTCCAACATGACCTCCCAGCCACTCTCCACATCCTTTCTTTTTACACCTACTGCAAGAAGCAGGGGATATTGGCCCCATTTCTTTACTGCCAAGCAGCTGCTGACTGCCCTACTCAAATTGTTCATCCTCTCTATATAGTGGCGCTGAGCCCAGACCACATAGTAGATCTCTGGCTGAGGGAACCGGCTGGGACAGAGGCGGGATGAGGTCAGGAGAGGTCCGCTGACCCGCTCCTGGGCCATGCCAACTAAGGGTTGTATCTGACGTTCCCCCCGACTCTTTGCTGGGGTTGTCAGATGTCATCTGGAAGGAAGTGGATGACCTAGTCAACCAATCAAGAACCACTGGGTTGCTGAACAACACACGGCCGATTGATTACAGCGGCAGTTCTGGCCTCACCGAGTGACCCCTGCTGCAACGTCCCCTTGCTGTGCTGCGACCTGGGCCTGCTCCAGGAATGTTTGTGCCACTGCCACTCGCAGGTGAAGAGCCTGACACCTCTCTGTCTGACATACTGTTTGTTCTAAAATCTACAGACACTGTTTGATGAAGATATCTGTATATGATAAATACAAAACCCTGTATTTGACTCCAAAATGAACCCATTAACAAGCTTGGGTAACCCTTGGATATAAATTGCGCTCCACAAATGGCCAGGAAAAATTTACTTGTATGTGCCGTTTAAAAACATTGTGTATTTTACTGAATATAAAAGCACAAACAGGCTTAATTAACCGGATATGAATTATGCTACAGGCAAAATTTCTTCTTTGGCGGTGAAAAAGAACGTTTCTTTTCGTGACCACAACAGCAGAACAATGGTTAATTAACCGCTGGATGTAAATTGCGCAACAGATATATGCTGCCAACAATTACCAGCTTCGTAGCGTTTTAAAATGGCGTGTATTTTACAGTACACAACAACAGAAAAACTTGTAGTTAACCTTCGGTTATGAATTATGCTACAGGCAAAATTGCTTCTTTGGCGGTGAAAAAGAATGTTTCTTTTAGTGACCACAACCGCAGAACAATGCTTAATTAACCCCTGGATGTAAATTGCAAAAAAGAAATGAGCAACCAAAAATTACCAGCTTTGTAGCTTGTTAAAATGGCGTGTATTTTATGGTACATAACAACAGAAAAACTTGTAATTAACCTTTGGTTATGAATTATGCTCCAGGCAAAATTTCTTCTTTGGCGGTGAAAAAGAACGTTTCTTTTAGTGACCACAACAGCCGAACAATGGTTAATTAACCCCTGGATCTAAATTGCGCAACAGAAATATGGTGCCAACAATTACCAGCTTTGTAGCGTTTTAAAATGGCGTGTATATTACAGTACAGAACAACAGAAAAACTTGTATTTAACCTTCGGTTATGAATTATGCAACAGGCAAAATTGCTTCTTTGGCGGTGAAAAAGAACGTTTCTTTTAGTGACCACAACAGCAGAACAATGCTTAATTAACCCCTGGATGTAAATTGCGCAAAAGAAATATGCCTCCAACAATTACCAGCTTTGCAGCATGTTAAAATGGAGTGTATTTTACGGTACACAACAACAGAAAAACTTGTAATTAACCTTCGGTTATGAATTATGCTACAGGCAAAATTTCTTCTTTGGAGGTGAAAAAGAACGTTTCTCTTTGTGACCACAACAGCAGAACAACACTTAATTAACCCCTGGATCTAAATTGCGCAAAAGAAATGAGCAATCAGAAATTAAGTGGTATTTGGATTGTAAAAACGCTGTTTCTTTAAATGAATACAACAGGAACAGGCTTAGATAACCCTTGGATATTCAATGTGCTGTGATCAGATAGCACTAAAATGTATATGCAGCTGCATTGGACGCACACTGAACTTCAGTTCCAATACCCCACAAAATCAGAATTAGAACGTAAGAGAAGCAATCTCTGAGACAAGCTGTGACACCCCCCCAAAAATCGCTGCATAAAAGTGAGTTTTTTAGTATGAGATATCATAAGCAGCCGCGGCAGTACCTTCCCTACTCAGTACAGTGAGAGCGGTATGAGCTCCCAGCGTCACGCCCGGACTTATATAGTGCGGTGACGTCACAGAATCCCGCCAGCCTCTGATTGGCTTCATCTCTGCACATGTCATGTAGGCTATGCCCTTCTTCCTCCCAGACGTCTTTTCCCCATGTAACGCCATGTGCTCGCAGCCATTTTATCAATTAAAAACACACTTCGTTCCCGCGAATTACCCCAAACTTCGACTTCGTTCAGAATCTAAGTTTTCCTGAAATTCTAAACGAATTCCACTTCATTAGAATCAATTCGCCCATCTCTATCTGACTACATTAAATGGAAACTCTCTGTCTGAAAACAGTCACCACCAACTTACCTTGAGTCTTTCTGAGTAGTGGAATGAAGATTAGAACAGTGGGTAATTCCTGCCAAAATCATTCTTTTTAAATGTAGAATAATCTGTCCACCAGGCATTGGTGATATTGCAGAGAGAGATACTCTAGTTGCATCAACCTACATTATACATCCTATACTGTACTATATTGTGCTATGCTAGGAATTTAAAGCCACCATTACTTGAAAGCACCAATCAGCATTAGCTATAAATATGTATCCAGATCTTGATAATTGTTGCAAAATATAAAAACATGCTGATGTAGCAAAAGTGTATCATTCTTATCAAATGTTGAATTCATTGTTATTCCAAATGTATAAAGTACTGTCCTTGTTATATTATTGGTCAGTGACTCAAAATTTCTACACTTGTCTATGAATGCATCAAAACAAGATTTGAACATGAATAGGAGTTACACTTGATGCACAAGGTAAACAAGTTGAACACTTGACTACCTCAACTAATTTGGATTGTTGCACCATTTTGCTAGCATACTCAGCCTTTTTCTGTTTTTATTGCTTTTTGTCAGGGTTGACAGTAATCCTTTTAAAGCTTGTGCTGCTGAAAATCAAGAATCTTTGGAAGAAAATCAAACCTAATGGTAAAGGAAACAAATGCTGGCAGTCTGAGTTTTCACATTCGCGGGACTGCAGAATAAGTGAAACACCTAATGAAGATGGGTTGGCAGAGATGCTTAAAAATAGAATCACTTACATGAAATCCAGACAATAATGTGAGGAATGTTTCTTCTATCTGTAAGAATTAGGTCAGTTCAGCACAAAGTACCTCGATACTTGCCACATGGTCCATATACTAATGTTACTGTTATTCCATTTCGACAAAAAACACTTAACTTCACAATAGCCTATTTTGCAATAATCTTTGTCATATATACAGAAACTTTACACTGTATGAACAATTATTAGGTAAGTAGTTTTTTTGAAGGATTACCTTTATTAATGAAAAAATCTGTGGCAACTCCAACAACTTCAGTAGTCTTCTATGATTTATAAAAAAAACTTGTAGCTTTATTAGATTCTTTAAAAATCCATGTTAGGATATCCAGACATAATCAGCACAGCAAACAATTCACCGACACGTTTCGGGAGGCGTCTCCCTTATTCATGGTGTGACGTCAGTTGTGACATAACTTCCTTTATATAGTGTTCAGATGAACACCCTATTACTTAATTATTTTTTTTTTTCAATCTGTTTTATTGAGTATTTCCATGTCAAACAACAGTGTGAAGCATACAGATATACAGTTATCCATTATATCTATAACAATTTTCAGAATAATCAGATAAACAATCTCTGTTTGTTATTTTAGTGGTTTGTATCTCCTAAGAATCATAAGAAAATACCCATTTTCTACTATAATCCCCTTACCCCCTAGTTTCCCCCCACCCCCCCAACATAATAAACATAAGAATGCAAGGGACGAGCAACTGGATCTTCTACTATAATTCTTATGACATAAGAATCTTATTATCCATGATGCCTCCAAACCGTTTCTTTCAGCAACAGCAATTGATGACAGTGCTCTTATTTGCACATCAAGGTCCTCTGGGTATCTCCAGTTTTATTGGATATCTTCTTGCATGTCCTGGATGCAGTTCCTGCAGATATTATCCTTTTTTTTTTTTTTTAAGTACTATTAGTAAGTCGGAAAAATGTGTGGCAAAAAAAACCTTGGATGTTGGTCCCAAAATCCCTATGCATAAACCACTTAAATAACATATAAACCCCATCTGAGCTCTTCAATCTCCAAAAGTCAGGCGGTCGATAGGCGAGTAGCGCGCAGCCATCCCAAGTACGGGTCCCCCCCTCTTGTCCCGAACTATGGATCAAGTATCGGCGGATCCCCCACCAAGACTCTATTTTGATACCATGAGGTTAAGTAAAAACAATTTCTTATGGCATTTTTGATACGATCTGGAAAGCAAAGAGATAAAGCTCTCCCAGATCAGGAAAAAATTTCAACCGGGATTCTTTTTGTATAGTTGCCTCCACCCAGTCCATCTTCATTAAAATACGAAAATTTTTTTTCTAAAAATAGCTTAAAGGGCGGTGGTTGTTTCATGAATCCAGGTTTGTAAGATTGTCTTCACTCCCGCTGCTGCGATAAAGTGGAGAAGCTTCCTACACCCTGGTGTACATGGAGTGTCCTGTGTGTTTATATGACCAAATATCGCCCACAGTGGGGTTCTGGGGACATAGGTCGTGAGGTTGGAAGTTGTAAATAGTATGATCTTGTCCCAAAAGGGCTGGATAACCGGACAGCTCCATAAACAATGGAATGGGTCCACCTCTGGCGTCTACAACGAAAGCACAATTTTATCTGGATAAATCCCCATTTTGTGCCCCCTTTTTGGGTATATATGCTCTTAATAAATTTGGAGCGTCATCCCCCAATATCTGCTGGAGGGCAAAATCTTTCTATTTATTGAGGGCCCCTTTTTAACGTGGCCAAGTCAGGCTGGGGTCATCCCCCTCCCATTTCGAAATTTGCCATTGAGGTCTTGGAGAAGTCAAATTGGTAGGGTTAGCTTATATAGGCGGGAGGTTAGTCCCCAAAGGGGAAGTATCTTGTGGGCAACATCCCCCAGAGAGCTGAGTCCCATTTGCCGACGAGACCCAGAATCACCCTACAGGCATAGTATGGGCACAGGGGTAGGGGGAAAATGGAGATTTCCACAGCTGGAAATTTATTCCGGACTCTTCTAGAGATAAAATCTTCCTTGTTTTCATTTTTTATCATGGGGTATACTGAGGTAATCCCCCCTACCCCACCGATGGAATTCACCATGCGGGGATCCTCCCTGAAAATCTGGATTATCCAAGAAAGTACTAAATAGAGAAAATTGGGATGTAGTCTCAATTTGGCTCTCAAGTGTTGCCACACCTTCCACGTAGAAATCAACAGTGGATTAGCCCTAATAGGGTCCGGAATGAGATGGTATGGTCTGTGCAGTAAATTTATCAGTGAGAGAGTCCCCAAAAAGGACTGATCCAAGGAGGGGCCATTAGTCTCCTTTCCAAGGAGTGAACATAGGAGGTGATGTTGTGTTTATATAAAAGCGAGGGAGACCTAGTGAGGTTGATTCCCAAATAAGGCATTGCGGTCTTACACCATTGAAAGGGATAAGCTAAAAAGACCAGGCTGGTCTCGATGGGCTCTTCAATACCATGGCGGGGGTTTTTTTTCGGGGTTGATGTGGTAACCCACAATCACCCACTTCTTGCAAAATTCGCAAGACTCGTGGTAACGTCTCACGCGTCTCACGTCTCAAGGATCAGGAGAACATCATCCGCGAAGGCCTGCAAATCTCAAGGGTTCCCCCTCCACTGTAACTCTCCCTTTGAGGGTGTCCCGGGTGAAGGCGATACAGCAGGGGTCTAAAGCCAGGTTGAATAATATTGGAGATAGGGGCAACCCTGTCGGGTTCCTCTAAAGATATCAATTGGGTCTGATTTTTTTCCCATTAATTAATAGGGAGGTGGAGGTGTTTTCTTGTGTGTAGCTCACAAAATCACAAAATTTTTGTTTCCAAACCCCCTCCTCCGCAGCGTGGTCCAAAAGGAAGGGGCCAAATGACACAGTATCAAAAGCTTTAGTGCATCAAGACTAAGGAGCATTGACATATCCGCCCCATGTTCCTAAATTTTTGATCGTGGCTGCAATCGCCGCTCTAATATATTTGCGTTGATTGGCATCCTGAAACAAAACCCTATCTGGGAAGGATGCATTATTGGGGGCAAAAAGGTTTGGATCCTGTTTGCTATAATTTTTATGAGCAGTTAATAATCACAATTCAACAGACTTATGGGACGGTAGTTTTGGACCAATTGTGGGTCTTTGTTAGGTTTTGTAGTAAAATAGTTTGAGATTCAAATAATCTATCCATCTCACCGTGTTTCTGATAAATGTGATTATAAAGAGAGGTCAGCCCCGGGGGGCCCCACCGGGAGAGCAGTTTTATAAAATTCATTTCCGAATCTGTCTGGTCCTGGTGATTTCCCCGTGGGTGAAGAAGAAAGGGCCCCCCTTTTAAACCTCCTCCCCCCGTTATAGGATCATCTAACATGGTTCTTTGGGTCTCCGTTAGGCCCGGAAGGGGGACCGAATTCAAAAAGGAATCAATCCGTTCCATATCTGCTGGTGCCGCTCTGTAGAGATCCTCAAAGAATTCACAGAAACTTCTCTCCACCCCCTGATGATCAGTACATAAGGTATTTGTTATCGGATCCCTTAGGGCTAGAATTGGTGTGCGTGACTTTTGCGATTTTGATAGTCTGGCCAGAAGTTGGCTAGATTTATTGACGCTACGGTAGAAATTTATTTTGTGTGAGCTTGGTTAGCCGGGCATCCCTGACTTTGGATAAAGGAGTCTAGCGTATCTTTTGCTTCTTTATATATGAGTTTTCCCTCAAACCGCGGGTCAGATGCCAGTTCTTGTTGCGCAGTGAGCAATGTTTGATGTAATTTATTGAATTTGGTATGGGCTTCCCTACGTCTCCGTGTTACATATTGGATAATATGGCCTCGGAGGACCGCCTTCGCTGTTGCCCAGAATAGGGGAGCGTTGTCAATGTGTGACAAATTATCATCCACATAGTCTCCCCACTGCGTTTGTAGGAAGGAACGGAAGTCTGCGGACTGAGATAAATATCCTGGATATCGCCAGATCCTATGGGGCAGCTGAGAAGGGGTCTGAGCCAGTACAAGCGTAACTGGAGAGTGATCAGAGATAGTTATAGCGTGCAGGGATGAGTCCTGTACCTTCTCCCATAGCGACATAGATGTGAGAAAAAGGTCGATCCTGGAAAAGGATTCGTGGACCAGAGAGTAAAATGTAACTCTCTAGAGTTTGCATTTAATGTCCTCCAGGGTCACAGGAGAGATTTGGCCTCTATCAAGTGCAACACATCCCTCGTGGCTGTCCACTCGATGATGCTCTGAAGGATCTGTCCAACTCGGGGCAAAGAGTGGTGTTAAAATCTCCCCCCATTATGATGTATTTCCCCCCTTTGTGCCAATATTGAATTGATTAGCAAAATATGCTGTGTTGGGTTTTGGTTTGGGCGTATAGTTCACCGGGTGTAAAAAACCCCCTGCATAGAACTCTCATATGGGAACCTCCCCTCATCTTCTATCTCTTCCTCATACCACATATTGAAACCTTTCTAAATAGAATATGCTACCCCCCCTTGCTTTGGCGAGAATCCGCGAATAGCATGAGTCCAGCCAGGGCGCTTTCAGACTCCCCTCCTTGCCTTTCTTCCAATGTGTTTCTTGGAGAAACATGATATCACTTTGAATCGTCTCAAATGGGTAAGAATTTTTTTTTCTCTTTTTTGGCGGTTTAGACCCGCAACATTCCAGTTATCAATTAAGTTTGGCTTGTGAGGTGGGATCATTAGTGTTAATGTGATCTGTCATGTTTGATCGGTACCTGATCCATCACTGTAAATTTTTTTCCCTTTAAAACCCGGAATCCCCCGTCCCAGCCAGCAGCGGGAGGAATCCAGAGATCCAAAGAGGGGAAAACCCCTAGGAGGCCGCGCGCCACTCCACCATCGCCTATAAGAGAAGCCAAGAGCTCAGATGTTAACAATACACAATTCAAACAGTACAATAACTGAGGCTTTTTCAAGCCTTTTAAACCAGAGGTTGTACATTCAGTACACAAGTAGCACATTATAGCCAAACGGCCGAAAGAGAAAGTTGTGACTATTGTCAGTTACCTATACCTCCCTGTAAGACCCTCATGCTGGGTTCCCTTCTCCCATTTGAAAATGTTGTCTTGCGTCTCTGGGTTATCAAACGTTAGCTGTCTGCCCTCTACCTGAACTCGCAGCCTTGCTGGGAACATTAACTGAAACCTAATGGCCCTATCATGTAAGTGTTTACATATGGGAGTGAAGAGTTTTCGTTTTTGCGTTACACTGGCGGAGTAGTCGAAATATCAGGATTTTTGTGGGCCCTCGATTCGTACCATCCTTTTTCCTGTGGGCTTTGAGTATGCGTTCTTTCACCCCCCAGTTTAGGTATTTGGCCATGCCCGCCCTAGGTCTAGAATTCCTGTCATCCATTGGTCTCTGGGCCCTACTCTATGCGCCCTTTCATACAGAAGTGGGATCCACTGGGTCTTCCAGGGCCCAAGGCCCTTGGCAAGTTAGTTGTTAGAAGGAGGGAGCTCTCCTCCCGTCACTGTCTCTGGGACTCCTATGAACCTCTGGATGTTGCGCCTGCTTCTGTTTTTCCAAATCTCTATTCTATCTCTAGCAACGCTTCTGCCTCCCGAGATTGGGCCAGAGCTTGCTCAAGCGAGGTGGAAGATATTTCGCATGTGGTTATACGGTTCTCTACGTCTACAATTTTCTGCGTATTAGTGTTAATCAGAGCCATGGCAGAATTGATAGAGTTGTGCAGCACCTCCAGCCTCTTATCAAAGAGCGGCATAATACTTCGTATAACCTCTTGAGCTACCTCGGTACTTAGCGCTGAGCGCCCTGTTGGTGAGTCCCTGGGTGTCTCGGGGGACAAATTTGGGGGCGTGATGTCCCCTCCAGAGAGGAGTTCTGGTGACGGGGGTGACATCGCTAATCCCTTCTGTGACTGATTGTGCTGTGATTTGTTTACTTTGTCCCCTTTAGTATTTTTAGTGGGCCCTTTAGTCGCCATTGAGTCGTGGGGTCTAGAGCAGGATGTTTGATTAGTTTTGGCTGAGTCTGATGCAGCTAAGCGAGTTCGTCTCTTAACCTGTTGTTTGGAGAGATATTTGTCCATATCCCTCAGTAGAGGGCCGTGAAGCGAGGAGAAGTATGGCCTTGGGAAGTAATCTAATGATATCTTTTCTCTTTTTGTGCCTACATATCTCTGCTAAATCAACATTCTCTGTGTATCAGTGGTGATACCTCGAACATGGGTGGTGTGTAATAAATGTGATTAGGATTCCCCCTAGTGGGTGTTGAAGGAAACACAGATCGAGTTTAAGATTCAATGTCCCTATGCATGGGTGTTTTCTGAGCCGGTTTTATATTGTGTAAAACCTATATAGTTTGAGGTGGCTTATACTGAGTTACTCGATAAACCAGTCTCTATGGAAGACCCCCCTGCCACCAGGAAGACTAATCTCAATGGGCTATAGCAATGGTTCTTCACAGTCGCCCCTAGGCAATGTTCTTGCACAGTCTGCTCCCAAGCAATGGTTCTTGCACAGTATGCTCTAACGATGTTCTTGCACAGTCTACTCTAACAATGGTTCTTGCAAAGTCTAAATCTAAGCAATGGTTCTTAACCAGTCTGCTCTAAAGCAATGGGTTCTTGCCACAGTTTTGCTATAAAACAATGGTTTTTGCACAGTCCCTCCCAAGCAATGGTCTTCACAGTCTGCTCTAAGCAATGGTTTTGCACATTCTTCTTTAAGCAATGGTTCTTCACAGTTTGCAAAAACAAATGTTCTTCATATCTGCTATTAAGCCAATGGTTCTTTCACAGTCCCACTCTAAAACAATGGTTCTTGCACATATGCCTAAGCAATGGTTCTTTGCACAGTCTGCATCTAACAATGGTTTGCACAGTCTGCAATCAAGCAATGGTCTTGCACACCCTCTTCTAAGCAATGGTTCTTCACAGTTAATTCAAAATGTTTTTCACCAGCTTCTCTAATAATGGTTCTTGCAAACAGCCACTCAAGCAAATGGGTTCTTGCACATTTCATATAAACAATGGTTCTGCACAAAGTCTGCGATAACCCAAATGTTCTTGCACAGTCTACTCTAAAACAATGTTCTTCCGCACAGTCTCCTCTAAAGCAATGGTTCTTGCACATTTGGGTATAACCAAATTGGTTCTTTGCACAGTCTACTCTAAGCAATGGTTCTTTCAAAATCCCGTCTAAGCAATGTTCTTGCACAGTCACTCTAACAATGGTTCTTGCGCAGTCCGCTCTAAGCAATGGTTCTTGCGCAGGCCGCTCTAAACAATGGTTCTTGCACATCATCTAAGCAATTTGGTTTTTTGCACTAGTCCTACTTAAGAAATGGGTTTCTTGCACATCTACCTTAAGCAATGGTTTTTGGACAATCTGCTCTAAGCAAAGTTTTTTGCACAATCTACCCTAAGTAATGCCCTAACACAATCTGCTCTAAGCAATGGTTTTTTGCGCAATCCGCTTAAAAACAATGGTCCTACACAATCTCTTAAAACAAGGTTTTGCGCCGTCGCTCTAAGTAATAAATCCGCAAAAGGTCTTGATATACACAATGGTTTCTCATCAGTCTGCTATAAGCAATGGTTCTTGCACAGTCTGCTATAAGCAAATGGTTTTTTGCACAGTCTGCTTAACAATGGTTTTTGACACAGTCTGCTATAAGGAATGGTTCTTGCACAGTCCCGCTAAAGCAATGGTTTTTCACACAGTCTGCTATAAACAATTGGTTATTGCACAGTTGCCATTAAGCAATGGTTCTTGCCCCAAAATTTGCTAATAAGCAAGGTTCTTGCACAGTTTTATAACCCAATGGTTCCTGTACGATCTTGCTATAACAATGGTTCTTGCAGTCTGCTATTATAGCAATTGGCTTGCCACAGTTGCTATAGCCCAAAAGGTTCTTCACAGTTTTTGTTATAAACAATGGTTCTGCACAGTCTGCTATAAGCAATGATCTTGCCAGTTTGCTTTTAACAATGGTTCTTGCACAGTTTTTGTTATAAACAATGGTTCTGCACAGTTTTTTCTATAAGCAAAGGTTCTTGCACAGTTTTGCTATAAACAATAGTTCTTGCACAGTCTGCTATAAAGTAATGGTTCTTGCACAGTTGCTATAAGCAAAGGTTCTTGCACAGGGTTTCTATAAACAATGGTTCTGGACAGTCTGCTATAAGTAATGGTTCTTGCACAGTCTCTATAAGCAATGGTTTCTTGCCCCAGTTTGCTATAAGTAATAGTTCTTGCACGTTTGTTATCAGTAAGGTATCTGCTTAATCCGTTATAAGCGATGGTTTTTGCACAGCCTTGCCACGTGTAATGGTCCCCCAGGATTGTAACTTCACCCCTCCCCCACCCCCTAGGTGTTACTCTGCGCTTGTCCCGCCACAAAGTGGGGAGGCAGGAGGGGGGCAAGCCCAAGCGAGGGCTCAGCTCTCCAGCAGCCACCAATGTACAGGGAATTTGTCTTGCACAAATGCACAGGCTGTTCTAGACAGGGCAGATCACACAACAAACCTGGCCCGTAGCAAGCAGCACACTTCGTGCAACGGGGATAAACTGGCAGGAATCCCCTTAATTAGCGGGGAGTTAACTTGGACGGCGCAAGATGGGAGTTTTCCCCGGTCTTCAGAGTTGCTTAAAGGGGTGGAAAAAGTGGGGAGGGAGCCCCGACCCCGCTATTTCCCAAGCGGTTCCCAATCAGGGCCTGAGGCTTTTTTTTCATTTCGTCTCAACACCCCCGGCCCGGCAGTTCAAAGTTCCAGGCGTCAATAAGCCTCAGCTCCGCCAAGTGTGAGCACCAGAGCAAAGGGAGGGGGGCCCAATGGAGTTAGGGAAACCAACAGCCCCCCGAGTGTAAAAAACCTCACCTCTCTGGGCTCTTTCACCTGCCCCTCCCCGGGACCTGTCGCGGCCCGCCAGCGGGGCCCGCAACTTCAGTCCACTGTACGGTCACCAGGGTGGAGGTTTGCAGTCAGGTGCACTCACCGCCGTCGGGCGTCCCGGATGTCTAGCGGTTCTTCTACCGCTCCCACTCCCGGAGCTATTTCTCCTCCTCCGCTCGTAGAAGGCACTGTAGATTTAGCGCGTCCGGTCAGCACGCACCCTTCTCCCCTACCTTTCCTCCGTGCGCTGTGTTTCATGTGCACCTCGTCCGCACGCGGACCGCGGCTATGGACAGGGGAGTTTCTGCGCTCCTCGGCTCCCGGGGGAAAAAGAAGAGAACTGCCTCGCTTCTCCCCTCCGCTTCAGACAATCTCCCCTGACCCGGATGTGAAGCCAGGGAATATGTAAAGGTCGGTTTTTATGGCTTATTTGGGGTTTAAGACGAGGAGCCCATGTAAAACGCGGCCACACACCGTAGCTCCGCCCCCGGAAGTCGCGTTTCTTAATTAAAATATACACAAATACTAACATTAAAAAACTTTCTGTTAACAAGTATACATACAAAAATGCGTTGTTATAGCTAGACTCTTTAAAAGTGGAACATGATTCTGGCGCTTAAATTTTAAACCTAGTGGAACTCTAGTTATTTAGACGAAATAAACCACCATGCCTCAATGGGACAAAAGTTTTTTTCCGTAAATCGCCTCCTCTTAGAGGTTTATATACTACCTCGATTACATTACAGGTGAAAGTAAATAGTAAACTTCCCCTGGCACTATAAAAATGTTTTGAGGCCATGGACAAAAATACTGGTGGGGGGTTTTCTTTATACTGAGAGGTGTTCACGTATGCGATTTTTAAATTCTTACTGCTGCAAAACCCAACGTATTGTAATTGACACGAGGAGCACGTATTTTAAATTATAAATATTGTTCGTATTAAAAATTCGCATATGATAATATTTTAAACTTTTCTTTTGTAACCGTGGAAGAAAATTCCTTCATGCACTGTGCATATTTGCACGTTGTGCTCCGTTGTCGCCCACAGCGGTAAAAACCCAGTTGGAATGTGTTTTTTTATCCCCTTTAAAAAGGCTTGGTGATAATAGGTTTCCCAGTGTTGGTGCCCGTCTTGAGATAAATTTGATATTTTTAATAGTTTCCCGAATGTTATCTTGTCGGCACAGAAATGGAAGATTATTTTTAATAATCCTGATGATTTTATTATATTGTGCACTATACGTTGTGCTAAATACAAAATTTCCCCTTTTTATTATCAATGGCTTTTATACTTCCTTTTTTTTTTAAAAGATCTTCGCTAGTTATTTTTGCCACTTTAGTTTTTGCATGATTTAAGGATTTTTCCGAATACCCTCTCTGTCTCAATCTATCGATTGCTTTTTCCTGTTCCGCTTCAAATATAGCATTGGTGGATGAATTACGTTTTAAACGAATTAACTCTCCATATGGAATGTTGTTTGTTATATGTTTGGGATGTAAAGAATCTGCCTTAAAAATTGGGATTTTTTTTGCAGTGCTTTTCCTGTAGGGAGTTTAAAAATAATTTGGTTACCCTTTTAGTACCGAAAGTAATATATCCAAAAAAGGCTATCGTGTTTTCCCCGCCCATTGTGATGTAAACTTTAGATTGTAGTCATTATGGTTTATGTATTCCAAAAAAGAATTCACCGACGGTAACCTGTCCCCCTCCCACACCAGGAGGAGGTCATCAATGTACCTCCCATACCACCTGATGTGGGAGGAAAAGTGGCAACCGCCAGAGAGCAGAAACTCTTCCTCCCATGTACTCAATTATATATTAGCAAGTGCTGGGGAACATTTGGCACCCATTGATGCGCCTCTCTTCTGGAGGTAAAACTTTCCATCAAATGAGAAGTAGTTATTTTTCAATAAAAATTCTATACTCATCGCAATGACTGTGCTCTCTCAAAAAAATTTCCAAGATGGTGACTGCTCTGTCGTGTGGAATGGAGGGATAAAGTCCCACCACGTCACACGATAGCCATGAATAATTGTCTTTCTTTATTAATGAACAACCCCAGTGCTGCTGGTCAATCTAAAATAAATCTGAAACCTTAATATTTAATAAATTAAAAGGGAGTTTTTTAACTTTCTTGTGCAAAATTATTGGCCAACTATTAGTGTACAGAACTATTATGCAACTAAATGAAAACTTAAAAAATTCAAATCTCACTTGATTATTTTCATCTGTTAAAATGAGAATAATAACCACTCAGAATCTACAAATAAACGTTTCTGATTTTCCTCCCAAAAATTGAGTGACTAATATAGCCTTCCTTCCTTTCAATAGTAGTCATAAGCCTTCCATTCATGAAGTCTGTCATTTTCTTAATTTGTTGATGACCAACTTTTTGTACAGCAGCAGCCCTCTAGTTCTTGAGGAAAGAAAGTTCCTACATAAACATAGAAAGCAATTCTTTATTGTTACAGCAGTGAAACTGTGGTACCCTCTTCCAGAGGAAATTTGCATGGTGAATTCATAAAAGAGTTGAAAAGGGTTGGGGAGCTTTTTTGGAGATAATAAAATAAAAATTTATAATTAGTGTGAGCGATTATTTTGGCTATCGACATGGGGATGTCGATGTCGGCCCTATCGGGGTTTTTTCGATAGTCGATGGGGTCGATCATCCCCGAGCCTTTAAAGTCTTTGGGAGAGCAAAAACACCTTCATTTTCACCCAAACAGGGGGGAAAAAGCTGGAATTAAACACCCAAAAACAGTCAAAATGGAACCTGCTACATTTAGGAAAAACATTAGCTATAAAAAGCCACAGAAAAAAAGTCATACACCATTCACTATCTTGTTTTGTACCCAGCTGCCCTTTAAAACCCTGCATCCCCCAAAAATTTAAAAAAGTCCCAAAAGGCAGTATTATTTAAACCCTCATTTTACTTGAATGGCATTAAATATCCCTGTCGGAACGCGAAAAGCCCAAAAAAACCTCCCTTGACCCACAGATTAAAAAGTGCCGGAAGAAAGTAGTCTTTGAACACCTTTTTAGTTGAACGGACATTGAAAAAACCCTGCCCCTGGACGCGCTGCCCCTTTAAACCCCCTGTCTGACCCCAGATTAAAAAGTCCCGGAAAAAGGAGTTTTTTAAAACCCCATTTTAGTTTCAGGACATTGACAAAAAACTGTCTGGGACCGCGTTGCCATTAAAACCTGTCTGCCCCCCAGAATAAAAAGTGCCGGAAAAAGGAGTCTTTCAACCCCCATTTTGTTGAACTGGACTGACAAACCCTGTCCTGGCCCGCAGCTGCCCCCTTAAACCGTTGACCCACAATTAAAAGTGCGGAAAAAAAGGAGTTTTTAAACCCAACATTTTAGTTTCAGGGGACACTGCTGAACTGCCCTGGACGCAGTATGCCATTTAAACCTGTTGACCCCGATTAAAAAGGCGGAAAAAGGAGTTTTCAACCTTTTTAGTTGAATGGACTTTGACAAACCCTGTCCTGGACCGCAGATCCCCTTAAACCTGTCTGACCCACAGTTTAAAAAAAGTGACGGAAAAAGGGTCTTTAAACACCTTTTTTTGAATGGACATTGAAATACCTGCCCTGGACCGCAGTAATGCCATTAAACCTTTTCTGACCCCCGTTTAAAAAGTGCCGGAAAAAGGGGTCTTTCAACCAAATTTTGTTGAAGGGGAATTTTGACAAACCTGTCTGGACGCAGTATGACCCTTAAACCTGTTGACCCCAGATTAAAAAGTCCCGGAAAAAGGAGTCTTTAAACCCACATTTTTTTTGAACTGGACATTGCTTCCCTGTCCGGCCCGCATATGACCAAAAAACTGTCTGCCCCCAGATTAAAAGTCCCGGGAAAAAGGAGTCTTTCAACCACCATTTTAGTTGAACTGGACTTAAAAAACCCTGCCCTGGACCGCAGCAGCCCTTTTAACCTTTTGACCCACAGATTAAAAAGTGCCGGAAAAAGGGTCTTTAAACCCACCATTTTGTTGAACTGGACATTTTGGGACTAAATGCCCTGGACCCCAGTTATGACCCATTTTAAAACCGTCTGCCCCCCCAGATTAAAAAGTGCCGGAAAAAAAAAAGAGTCTTACAACCCCTTTTTGTTGAAAATGGCATTGGGACTATACCTGCCCTGGACCGCTTTGGGAAACCATTTAAAACCTGTTTGCCCCCCAAGATGTTCCTTGAATAACCCATCTGGTAAAGTTTTCTGTACCCTCCCTTGTACAATTAGGGAATTTTTTTTTTAAGCTATTTTTAAAATGCAAATTTTTTTTAGTAGTTTATTCTAGAAAACACATTTTTAATAGGAGGGAACCCCCACCAGTCTTTGTTTTCTTTTTTTTTTAATTATATTAATGGGTTGTCTAATACAGGGATTGATAGCTATTTTAAAAGATCTTGCAAAAACAAGTTTTTTGCAATTGTGCCTTAAACTTTTCCCTACCTATTCCGTTTCTGAAGCACCATCCCCCTTGACCCCTCTTGACAATTGGGAAGCAAATGTCTGTTAGAAACAAATTTTTTATAAGGGGCCCTGTAGTATGCTGCTGTCACAGCAAAATGCCCCAAAAATTCAAAAAATGACCCATGAGCACTTTGGAAAATTTTAAAGAACAAATGTTTTTTAAAAAACGCAACATGCCCTAAAAAAAATTATAAATATGACTTTGCCTATTTAAAAATTGTGAGGCAAATGACCCCAAAACTTTTGAAATCAAAAATTTTCTAAAGATGATGGTAAATGGAAATTGGTTTTTGCTTGAAACCTTGGTGTTTTTAAGCTCCTCCAGCAAAAACAGCAAAATGAATTTTGGGAAATGGAATAAAAAATTTGCAGTAAGAAATGATATTTTAAAAATAGTTTTTAAAGAGGACCATTTCTGTTTGGAGAGGAAGTAAAGTAGCCAGCAAAATAATCGGTAAACCTGGGCAATTGGGGCCACAACTCATCAAGTCCGGCCCTGATTCATTTGATGAAAGTAAACGCCCAAAAATTATTGGGGAAAACCCGGATGCTTTTGTCTGTAAATGATCCTCCGGCTGTGCTAAAAGGTCCCGTCAGTTGACGTGGTGGGGGCGGAAAACCTCTTGGGTGGCGACCCAGCTGGGGCCCCATTCTTCCATTTTGGATCCAGAAGTCTTTGGGCCCGGGAACACTTTTCAAAACATCGGTTTTGAGACGCAGTGTTGTGCCCCTGATTTTAAAGCTGGTCTTGGGGTTGATGGTGCCTGCATTGCATGCGGGTGAGGTTTTGGTAAAAAAAAGATTGCAGAGGTCCCCCATTGGGCTTCTGCCACTTTCCCTGCTGCGCCCCGGCTCCCCTTTCGGCTGCTTGGCACTCTACTGCTGTCACGTCGCTGGCGTTGTCCACCATGAATTTGAAGAACCTCTATTTGGGGTGGGTGGAAGGGATTGTGCTGGTTTTGTTTTTCCCGGGGGATCCAGGAAGGGTGGCCACCAGAAAAACTGTTGTTCATTTTGATGGCCTTAATGCGAGGTCTGTTGGAGGAAAAAGGAGATCCAAGCACTATGTGAGAGATGGAGCCTTGATTTCCCCAAACCTCTGGGTCGAGGGGCCTAGCAAATGATCTTCCCCATCTTCCCCCTCCGCCCCAAATTGCACCCCAAACCCCTTTCCCAAAGGAGGGAACGTCGGTAACATTGGTTTTTCTGGTTATCCCCCCCTCCTTTTCCCCGCTTCCTCCGGGACAGCTTAACACGCCCTGATTGCCCGGATGATGCACCCTGAGAGCTGTGCGCCACCCTTTCACTAGTCTGGACCCCCAACCCTGCCTAATGAAGACCCATGAAATTGTGAAAAATGTCGGGCCCTTGTGATTTGAGGAGAGAAAGGCTCCCTGTCCGCATCTGTGTCGTTCCCCCTCCGTCGCTGGGGGGGGACCTGTTGATTTTGAGTGTCCAACGATCGTTCCCGAATAAGATCACCACAATGCTATGCTGACAAAGGGCATTGTCCCCTACTGACCCTTTTGGTGGCTCTTCAAAATGGCCCAAAGGTGGTGGAGCTCTTTCACCGCCTCCACTGCTCAACCCCCGAGGTCCGCACCCCTGCTTGTAGGCCATTGTCACTCGTATGCGTAAGGCATTGCGCTGCGCCACAATCGTGGAGATGTGGAGGGTGGAATTTCCGGTGTTTCCACGTCAAAAAAGAGGTTACGGGGAGCCGAGCTGACGCTGCAAGCAGCCAGGCGGGCGAAGCAGGGTGGAACGGCGGAAGTGCGAACTCAGACCCCGGCCCTTTTTCGCAGGAGGGCCCCGACCCGGGTGTCTTTAGAAAATTTCGGACGACAAGGTTATGACATGTGCCCCAGCTACGTTTTTAAGGGGGCGGCCAGCAGATTTCGCCCCTTATGCATACCCCTTGCTGGCACAAGGTTTTTGTACCCGTCGCGCTCGGTTCGTTGCGGAGGCCGTCCAAAGCTCCTGACCTGTGTTTGGGGGCGGGCCCAAAACAGATTAATTTTCAAAGGTTGGTTTTTTGGTTGGGGGAAAAGGGGCCCCGCCCTCCCTGCGGTTTTGAAAAAGGTGCGCGAGCTGAGACCACCCTCCCCCCCGGGAAATCCAAACCCGCTCACCCAGTGAGCTGTCACAGAATATAGCGGCCTTGGCCGTGTTACTAGTCCCCTTTTTGTCGGGGGGTCAGATGGACTTTTCCGGCCACGTGAGACTCGCGCTTTTTAAATTTTAGATGCACGTGGTGCCAGGGGGGGATGGGTTTTTTTGCAAAGAAAAGCTGTCGGCATTGGATTGGGGGCAGGCAAGGGCCATGACGTGGGGAACCATCTGGGTTGCCACAAAAAAAAACGGAAAATTGGCCCAAAAATTTTTTTCCCCCGGGGAAAAAAGGGGGGGGGAAGGGGTTGGGGGGGGAAAAGGCGGGGAAATTTTAAAAAATTTTTTTTTTTCCATTTTTTTTTTTGGGCCCCCCCCCCCAAAAACGGGGGGGGGGGGGGCCCCCCCCCCCCCCCCCCCCTTCTTTGGGGGGCCCCCTTTTTTGGCCAAGTGTTTCCCTCTATTTCAACTCTGCATTCGCTTTTGTGATAGACATTTGGTGGTGGTTAACACTTAAGGTTTTGCCTCTATTATGCGTTTACGGCAAAGCGGCATTTTGACATGCTGGGTAATCAGAGACTTGCTCAAAGAAGGCCCCGGCTTTAAAAGGTCCTGGAACCTTTTTGAGGCGATAAGCAAACGGGGTTTTGCGGGGGGGAAACCACCCTCCCCCTTTTTGTGGGGGACCTATTGACATACCCATCGTTTCCTCCTCGTCCATGATGAAACGTCGAAGCAAATTTTTGCGGAAAAAAAACCAGGGTGGGCCCCAATGCGTCATCTTTATCATCTCAAAACAGGTGTTGGTGTCCTGACTTTTTGTCCAGAAGCTGCGGGCTAAGAAGAGGGGCCCGCAAGCGTTGCCGACCGCCGGGATTTTTTTCCGATTGACGGTTCCTTCTTCCTCTGATGGAAAAAGTAAATGGGCGTCGGCAGACTAAATCATCCTCTTGATTTTAACAGCCTTCTGACCCCAAACCCCATTTTGTCATCAAAGAGGTCTTCAGACAATGGGGTTTTTCCCCAGGGTGGGTACAGAAGTGACATTTGGGGGCCTTATGTTGGCGGATGGATGATGCTGATGACGACATTTGTGGCCGTGATGGGGGGACGAGGAGGTAAGACTGTTAGTTTCAGGTTCATTAACCACTGAAGGACAGATTGGCGACGCTTTTTTTACTGGATTCAAGGGCCCTGGGCCCGCGATGACAGGGCCTGACGGGCCCGCAATGACGATCGCTGGCGCGTTTTTTGGGCGCCAGCATGGAAGGGCACCCTTTTCTCTACCCTTCCTCCTGTGCTACCCCCCCCTTTGTCGCTTACCCCTGCATTTCGCCCCCATGTTCAGAAATATAAAAATTTGAGAAGGTATGGAATGTTTTGGAAAAAGTCTCTTTTAAAGACGGCAAATCACAGTATTCTAATTCCCCCCCAATCAAAAAAAAAAATAGTGGATTAAATTTAACTGCAGGTGTCTTATCAAAAATTGGGGGCAAAAAATGCAAAAAAAAACGATTCTGTTATGTTTTTTGTATAATACCCGGTATTTTTTGCACCCTTTTTAAATTCCCGTGGTGATTATAAAATTGCTGTTTTCGATTTCGTGCAAGCTGCGTAATGAACAAAACTGAGTGCGCCCCCAAATCAAAAAACAGTATCGTTTGTTTTTTCGTATAATTTCAGGGTATTTTTTTTTGCCCCTTTCAATTTAACTGTGTGACTTAAAAATTTTTCCTTTTTTTTGATTTCGTGCAAGCTGCGTCAATGAACCAAGCTGTGTGCCCAAAGTCAAAAAAAGTATCTGTTTTGTTTTCTTTTTAATTTTCACGGTATTTTTTGACCTTTCAATTCACCGTGGTGACTATAAAAATTTCTGTTTTTAGGAATTTTTCGTGCAAGCGCGTCAATGAACAAAGTTGTAGTGCGCCAAAGTCAAAAAAAAACACGGGTATTTTGTTATGTTTTTTTGGTTGAATACACGGAAAAAATTTTTTTTTTTGACCTTTCATTTTTACCTGTGGTGACTATAAAATTGTGTTTACAGCGGTAGGCTCCCCTTTAAATTTTCTACCTAATACATAAAATCTTCCAATCTCTAATCTAACTAAATTGTAATGATCACAGCTAATAGTAGAGGTTTCTCTGTGCAGAAATAGAATAATTTCGCTGAGCTGTTTGGCCACAGGCAGAGCACACGTCCTACTCCTATGAGACGCTGAGAGACACTGAGGCTGAACAGGAAACGCTGTTCTATGTAAAACGAGGTCATGTGATTTTTCCAGCCAATCGCAACCATACACATCCCAGTCATGACGTCGCACACACATCTCACCCTGCTCTAGTCTGTAATCTGATTTGCTGGCCGCCAAAATTACAGAAAGTGCCGAAAATTATCTTAATAGATGATGCACAGATTTTAGCCTTAATTTTAGCATGATCTAAAAATTTCGATCACCATAAAATCCTTGCAGATTTCAACTTTGTCGATAATAATCGCTCAACACTAGTTATAATGACTAGGATTCTGGAGTAGGGTCGTTGATCCAGGGATTATTACAATTGCCAGATTGGAGTTGGAAAGGAATTTTTTTCCATAAAATCAGGACAATTGGCTCCTGCCTCATTAGGGTTTTTTGCCTTCCTCTGGATCAACACTTTAGCACAACAGGCTGAACTGGATGGACGTCTTGTCTTTTTTCGGCCTTACAAACTATGTAACTATGTAACCATAGGCTCCCTGACACTGTTCAGAGAGGTGAACTGTTTTCCTTCACCATAAATCTCCCAATTAAGAAGGGCCCACAAGTTCTCAATATGAATTAGGTTATGTGTGGAAGGGGCCATGTCATTATTCTTTCATATTCAAAATATACATAAGCAGTATAAAATGGTCAAAATACTTACTGTGTATATATTGACTATTCACTAATTTTATAGCAAAGCAGAAACCATATTACTTACATACTTTAAATCTCAAAAGTGGGTATACCCCCCACATTTTTGAAAATATTGTATTATTTATTTTCAATGACAATACTGAATATATGACACTTTGAGGATCTGAAAAAAGAATGGTTGCTCTACATTAAGATATCATAGGCTATAAGCAGATTGCCAATACCCTGTAACTGAGCTGCAGCCAGGCTGGCAATACACCCAACCGGGAAAATGCCTGGTGGCCGCCAAGGTCCGGGCCGCTGAGCTGGCTCAAATCACCGACCGGAGGGCTAGCGATTCCCCACCTGGTGGGCCCTGGGTTCCATCGCCGAACTGTGGTGCAGCTATAGGGGCCACAGCAGTCACGCTTGTGATCGGACACCTGTGCCAGGGGGCCTTCAGGCCCCCCTCGCCACACAGCTGCATCGCTGGGTCACATAGACCCAGCAATCACAGTAGCGGCTGCCACCACTCAGGCTGAACAGCCAGGATCTTCTGATCCTGGTCGCTCAACCCTCTGGAGCCCATGGTGAGGTGTACTGTCATCACACCATCTGCTCCACAAACTCTACTGGGCCGTAAGCTTATGAATAAGAAGTGCCATTCCAGAGAAGGCAGCATGATGTCGCCACACCACTTGCTCCAGACTTAGAGAAAAGAAGACAAAGGAAAGGCAAGTATTATTTATACCTATACATCTTCTCTAGTGGCCACAACTACCTACATATCTACTGGGGTAGACCTTGATTATATATCTACTGTGGGGGCCCTGACTACCTATATATCTACTGTTGGGGCCCTGACTATCTATATATCTACTGTGGGGGCCCTGACTGTATGTCAGCTGTGGAAGCCCTGATTATATATCTACTGTGTTGGCTCTGACTACCTATGTATTTATGGGGGAGGCCCTGACTATCTGTCTACTGTGGAGGCCCTAATTATCTATATATCTACTGGAGGAGGCCCTGACTGTTTATATATCTACTGGGGTAGGCCCTGACTACCTATATAACTACTGGGGGAGGCCCTGACTATATAGCTACTGGGGGAGGCTGTAACTACCTATATATCTACTGGAGTAGGCACTGGCTATCTATATATCTACCAGAGGAGGCCCTGACTATATAGGTAATGGGGAGACCCTGACTACCTACATAGATACTGGGGGAGACCCTGACTACCTAAATAGCTAATGGGGGAGGCCCTGACTACCTAAATATCTACCTATATAGCTACTTGGGGGGGGGGGACCCTGCTACTACCTGAAACTACCTGTGAAAACTACTGGGGGGGGCCTGTGTAACTACCCACCTCATGGGGGTCCTATATACTTACATCTCTATTTGCCTACTGCAGGGCCCTATATACAGTGAATGAAATAATTATTTGATCCCTTGCTGATTGTGTAAGTTTGCCCACTGCCAAAGACATGAGCAGTCTAAAATTCTAAGAGTACGTTAATTTTAACATTGAGAGATAGAATATCGAAAATAAAATCCAGAAAATCACATTGCATAAATTATATAAATGTATTTGTATTTTGCAGTGAGAAATAAGTATTTGATCCCTCAGGAAAACAAGACTTAATACTTGGTGGCAAAACCATTGTTAGCAAGCACAGCAGTCAGATGTTTTATGTAGTTGATGATGAGGTTTGCGCACATGTCAGGAGGAATTTTGGTCCACTCCTCTTTGCAGATCATCTCTAAATCATTAAGATTTTGAGGCTGTTGCTTGATGTTTCAACTCCCTCCATACGTTTTCTATGGGATTAAGGTCTGGAGACTGGCTAGGCCACTCTATGACCTTGATGTGCCTCTTTTTGAGCCACTCCTTTGTTGCCTTGGTTGTACATTATTGATCATTGTCTTGCTGGAAGACCAAGCCATGACCCATTTTTAATGTCCTGGCGGTGGGAAGTAGGTTGTCACTCAGGATTTTACGGTACATGGCTCCATCCATTCTCCCACTGATTCGGTGAAGTAGTCCTGTGCCCTTAGCAGAGGAACACCCCCAAAACATAATGTTTCCACCTCCATGCTTGACAGTGTGGATGATGTTCTTTGACTCATAGGCAGCATTTCTCTTCCTCCAAACACGGCGAGTTGAGTTAATGCCAAAGAGCTCAATTTTTGTCTCATCTGACCACAGCACCTTCTCCCAATCATTCACAGAATCATTCAGGTGTTCATTGGCAAACTTCAGACAGGTCTGCACATGTGTCTTCTTGATCAGGGAAACCTTGTGGGCACTGTAGGATTTTAAACCATTACAGCGTAATGTGTTACCGATGGTTTTCTTGGTGACTGTGGTCCCAGCTGCCTTGAATCATTAACAAGCTCCTCCATGTAGTTATAGGCTGATCTCTCACCTTCCTCATAATCACGGATGCCCCCCGAGGTGAGATTTTGCATGGTGCCCCAGGTCAATGTCGATTGACAGTCATTTTGTATTTCTACTATTTTCTTACTATTGCACCAACAGCATCTTACTTATAGTTTTGTAGCCCATTCACGCTTTGTACAGGTCTAAGATCTTGTCCCTGACATCCTTATAAAGCCAGAACTCTTAATGGTTGGTAGGGGATCAAATACTTATTTCTCTCAGCAAAATGCAAATAAATTTACATCATTTATACAATTTGATTTTCTGGATTTTATTTTGGATGTTCTAACTCTCAATGTTATAATTAACCTACCTAAAATTATAGACTGTTCATGTCTTTGTCAGTGAGCAAACTTATAAAATCAGCATGGGATCAAATAATTATTTCCTTCATTGTACCTACCTACTGAGGGGCCCTCTATATCTATCTACTTACTAATGGGGGCCTATATACCTACGTACTGATGGGATGCTAGATACCAACCTACCTACTGGGGATCCCTATGTACCCACTTATTGAGGGGGCCCTATACACATATCTACTAGGGAGGGCACTATATACCTACCTACTGAGGGGGTCTATATAGGTACCTAATGAGGGATTTATACCTCCCTACTTATTGTGGAGACCTTTATACTTCTCTATACCCAGTGAGGGGGTACCTAATTGGGGATTATATATCTCATCATCTACTGAATGAATCTGTAAACTTACTAAGGGGACCTATTTACTTACATTCTGAGGGTACCAATATACCTTCCTACTGTGGGAGGCCTATATATTTAACTACCAAATGGGGGGCATGTGCAGCTATTAGGGATGAGCAAATCGATTCTAACAAAGTGGAATTCGTTTAGAATTTCAGGGAAAACTCTATTCTGAACGAAGCCGTAGTTCATGGCGATTCGCGATAATTAATCTAAAATGGCCATGAGCACGAGGTGTGACATGGTTCAGAGAACTATGGGAAGAAAGGAACACCCTCAATGACATGTGCAGACATGCAGCGAGCCAATCAGCAGCCAGCCAGCTTCTGTGACATCACAGCCCTATAAATACGGCAGCCATCTTAAATTCTGCTACTTCTCATTTTGTCTCCTATGCATAAGCATCTGACTGTAGCAGCACTACATTGCATTCCGATTTTTGAGCAACTGTCACAAGAGTGTGTCATATACACACCATTCCTGAACCAGCATTCTTTATTTTGGGATATTGTAATCTGTGCTCAAGAGTTCATTTATCCTATGTTTGTGGGGTATTCTCAGTCCAATCCAGGGTGTGTATTTCTGCCCCATACACGCCTGAAATCTATCACGTTCATTCTGTAGGGTATTTTATTCTGTGCCCAAGAGTTCATTTATCCTCTGTTTGTGAGATTTTCTCAGTCAAATCTAGGGTGTGTCTTTCTGCCCAATACACGCCTGAAATCAATCCAGTTCATTCTGTAGGGTATTTTATTCTGTGCCCAAGAGTTCATTTATCCTCTTTTTATGGGGTATTCTGAGTCAAATATAGGGTGTGTATTTCTTACCCATACATGCATGTAATCCATCAAGTTCAGTCTGTGGGTGCATTTTAATCTGTGGCCTGAGTTAAGTTGTCTTCTTTTTGTGGGGAATTCTGTGTCAAATCCTGTGTTTGGATATTACTGGCCTACACACATCTCAAATCCAGCAAGTTCAGTCTGTTGGGATACTGCTATCTGTGGCAAACAGTTAATTTTTTCACTTATTGTGGTGATTCTGTTAAACGCTTATACATGTAGAGAGTGGAGAGGGTGTCGTCAGTAATTTTGCACTGACATAACTAATCATTTTGCCCTTCCTTTGATCCTTCAGCTTCCAATTGGTCTATAATCCATCATTACTTGAGCCAAAAAGAAACAGCAGTTTATCCAAAAAATAATAAGTAAATGGAATATTTACATGTCTTCTGTGTTTTGTATCCACTCCTGCTTTTGGCTACCTAAACATCAGACAATTCTGATGCAAACAAAGGAACATGCAATACTAGCTTTACGGTTTCTCAGAAGACACAATCGGTTGTGTTTGTCCTTTTCCTTCCTTCTGACAGATTTAAAGAAGGCGAAAACTAAACATAGTGGCAACATCATAGAGTGGTGGAGGGTGGAAACAGCATTAGGAAACCACAGGGTGTTCGAGTGAGAGAGTGGACAGTTGGCAGCAGCATGAGTAGGTCACAGAGTGGCACAATGACAGAGTGTGAAGGTGGCAGCAGAATGAGTAGCTTACAGAGTGGCACAATTGCACAGTGTGGAGGTGGCGGCAGCAACAACAACAGCAGCATCAGGCCAGAGAGAGGCACAATGTCATAATTTTGAGGTGGCGGCAGCTAGGTGACATAATGAGGAGGTGGAGCCAACAGCAGCATCAAGCCAGAGAGTGAAATGGGGATATAGCCTGGAGGTGACAGCAGCAGTAGCAGCAGTATGAGGAGACCTGAGTTGTGAGGTGGCAGCAGAATCAGAAGGCTACATAATGGCCCAGTGAAGAGTAGGGAGGTGGGTGGCAATACCGGCCCCTGGTAAAGATGGTGGGTGGTAGAAGGAGCAGCTGCATGCAGAAGCAGGCGGGTGGCAGCATCAGATTAGTAGCTGAGGCAGGTAGCCAGAAGAATCCAGGGATCAGGGTCTGCTCCAGGTGCTGCTGCTGGTGGGTACCTTCATCACCAGGGGGGTGAAGAAAGCTGCTTATCAACAACTACAGACTCAGGTTGCTGCTGATGGAGCTGGTACTTCCCTTACCCCTACCCCCCAGCAGTTGTGACAGTGGTACATAAGCACTGAGGAACCCCCCAGTCAGACCTGCTAGAGGATGGACGATGGCGCGGATAGGCAACAACCAACTGACTACATAGGATGTCTCTATAGTGCTTGATTTTGTCCTCCCTCTCGGCAGGTGAAAAAAGGCCTCTTTTTTGGACTGGTAGTGAGGGTCTGCGCCTCTTTTACTTGTGTTTAAAAGTGTTTATTTTAGAAAGTGGCGAGGAGCGTGACTGAGGTACATTTTGGAGGCAGATATAGTATGTGGGCTGGTGGGGGTTTTGTTCCAGGGCTGCTTTTTATTCCCAGTCCAGTCCTGGCTGCAGCACAGTGACCAAGGACAAAAAGCAGATTAGCAAGACAGGTTCCATTTAGAACAGGACTCGCCATGGTTGACCAAAGAAATTGAGTGCACATGCTGAGCATCATATCCATAGATTTTCATTTCAAAATGGACATATGAGTGCTGCCAGCATTTCTGCAGAGGTTAAAGGGATGGTGGGGTCAGCCTGTCATTGCTCAGACTATATGCTGCACACTGTATCAAATTGGTCTGCATGCCTGTCATCCCAGAAGGAAGCTTTTTCTGAAGATGATTTACTAGAAAGTCCGCAAACAGTTTTCTGAAGACAAGCAGACTAAGGACATGGATTACTGGAACCATGTCCTGTGTTCTGATGAAACCAAGATAAATATTTTTGCTTCAGATAGAGTCAAGCATGTGTGGTCGCAATTAGGCGAGGTGAACAGAGACAACTTTGTCTTGCCTACAGTCAAGCATGAAGTTTCATAGTTTGGGGCTGCATGAGTGATGCTGGCTGTGGGGAGCTACGGTTTATTTAGGGAACCATGAATACCAACAAGTACTATGCCATACTGAATCAAAGCATGATTACCTTCTGGGCTGCAGGGTAGTATTCTAACATGATAATGACCTCAAACACACCTCCAAGATGACCACTGTCTTGCTAAAGAAAATAAGGGTAAAGGTGATGGATTGGCCAAGCATGTCTGCAGACCTAAACCCTATTGAGCATCTGTAGGGCATTCTCAAACAGAAGGTGGAGAAGTGCAAGGTCTCTAACAACCATCAGCTCCGTAATGTCTTTGTGGAGGAGTGAAAGAGGATTCCAGTGGCTGCAACCTGTGAAGCTCTTGTGAACTCCATGCTCAAGAGAGTTAAAGAGAACCTGTCACATAGATTATGCTCCTCTTGCTGTGGACAGCACACGCTACTGACAGCCATACTGTTTCCATTGTTGTGTCCCTTATTCTGTAAGATGCTGTAGTTTTAGAGTATTTAATGCTCAAATCTACAGTTTTCAGCCAAAAAAGAGTCATGGAAAGAGCCCGTTTAATTCCTGACCCACCCACCTGAGGGTAGCCCTGCCCACTTCATAACTGCTTAACCTATTACTTTGAATAGCAACCAAAAATAGAATATAGCAAAAATAAATACATTTATTTCACATTGATAAAAACAAAAAATTAAACAAAATATCTAAATAAAATAACATCCAACATGTACATTACACCCAGTACACAGAAGCACATGGGTCTAGGTTTTCCAGTTCATTGATATGAAAATTTAAACCACCTGATGATTGTTTGGTCTAAATATACCCTACCTTACTTCTCATTACTCATTCACCTTGAAAAAGCATCGGCAAAACGCGCGTCGGGGTTGCACAGGGGTATAGTGGTCACTTCTTTTCCTCAGTTCACTGGATACATTCTGATTAAGTATGATTTACACAACTTGATTTACACATTTATATTTTTCAGCTTTGTATACTGTATGTTTGTATACATTTATCATTTTTTCCATTTTTTTTCATTTTTTGTGACCCTCGACCCATGTGCTTCTGTGTACTGTGTGTAATGTACATGTTGGGCTTGGATATTTTCTTTAGATATTTTCTTACATTTTTTGCTTTTATCAATGTGAAATTAATGTATTTATTTTTGCAATATTCTTGTGTTGGTTATTTTTGGTTGTTGTAGTTTGTTGTTTTCTAACACATGTTCATATTGATTTGCATAGTCTCGGGTTATATTTTTCTAGGGTAATATTTTTTTTTTAAATTACTTTGACTAGGCAGAAACATGTGAATAACTGACAGGTAGGTGGAGTTAGCCTTGGGTGGGCAGGGCTAGCACCTGCTCATGAATAAACAACTCTATTCTAGCTAAAAACTGCCAGATTTGAGCATTACATACTCTAAAACTGCTGCACTTTACAGAATAAGGGACACAGTGCTGGAAACAGCATGTCTGTCACTAGATTGGGATGTCCTCAGATATGTAGGTATAATCTAAGTGAAAAGTTCTCTTTAAGACAGTGCTGGAAAATAATGGTGGCCACACAAAATATTAACACTTTCGGCACAGTTTGTCCATTTTAACTTAGGGGTGTACCCACTTTAGTTGCCAGCAGTTTAGACATTGATGGCTGTGTGTTGACTTATTTTGAGGGCACATAAAATTTGCACTGTTATACAAGCTGTACAATGACTTCTGTACACTGTTTTAAAGTGTAATATCTTCAGTGTTTATAATATAATACAATATTTTCAAAAATGTGAAGCGTGTACTCACTTTTGTGAGATACTGTATCAAGTTCAACCAATACCCTTTCATTTTGACTCCTATATAAGAATAATATTATTACTCCTGTGTATCTAGGTTTTGCATAACAGTTGCTTAGTTATTCCTTTGTACTGTAACTCTACCCCCCGAAAAAAACACCACTTTACACTTTTAGTCGAGTAGCTCACATCTAAATTTTTAAACAGTTTTTCAAGTACAAATTACAGAAATATAGAGGCTTACTTACTGATCCTCAGGCAGGTCAAAAACCAAATCCAAAAGGATGCAGAGAAGCCTCAATGCTATATGGAAAATTTAACTTAAAGTGGTGTTCTGAAAGCTATAATATTTACCCACACAAACAATCCTCTAATGTATTGTATTGTAGTTTTATGTGTCCAACAGGAGTCTTCTAGTAAGAAGATAACCACAGGCACATTACAAACAGAAAGAATAAAGTATATGAAAAACGAATAAAAAATACTCTAGTGTGAAGCAGCTTTGGGGAAATGGGACTCAGATTGTGATAGGTAGCTCACATAACAAACACTAGCCAAATAGACTCTGATTAAATGAGATCCATCAGTTTTCGTTATGGTGACTACTGTTTTGACTCCTTAAAACTTACCTTTAACTAAATACAATAAAAAAGACATTTACACTAGAAAACCCTAAATCAAAGACCTAAACTATCTACACAAAGTGATCGCCCCAAAAAGGGCAGCCCTGGGCTGGAACCTAACCTTACCAGAAACCCTAGAAATCCCTAAATATACTCAAGAAATACAACTACCTATGCACCATTGATCGATTGGTAGGTATGCAAATGGAGACCATTTGGAGATCCGGAACCATGACTGCAACATCTGTGAAGCACATGCCAGCTATAATCCACTGCCTTATCTATCATGGATTTTGTGGGTTATAAATATACTCCATGGTTACTTTTTGGTCTTATTCCACATGATTGTGATTTGTTTTCTCCCTGATGAACCAACATAAAAGGTTGGGGTAACATATTGGGGAATATTTTACAATGCTTATGTGTTGTGTATTTGTGAAACCTAAGTTTGGAAGGTTAGATTCATTAACACTCTTGTGGAATGTACAATATTTTTAATGGCTGTGAGGGCCATTGGAATATTTGTAATACCTATGCTTACAACTATGTTTGGACTTCTATCTATAGTATACGTTTAATATATAAGTTGTGAGAATTGTATCCATTAGCACGTTGATAACATCATATTTTTTATGATTGTAGCCATTTTGAATAATAATAACTTAGATTGCCTGTTTTTTGTATAATTAGCTGTATTTCTTAGTATATTTATGGACTTCTAGGGTCTCTAGTAGGATTAGGTTCCAGTCCAGGGCCACCCTGTGTAGATAGTTTAGTTCTTTGATTTAGGGTTTTTCTAGGGTAAATGTCTCTTATTGCATTTAGTAAAAGTTACATTTTAGGGAGTCAACTGCTCTTTTCGTGATTTTGTTTTTTCATTTTTCTTGACAAATCCCTGATAGTTTTATCCATTTCTCCATTAAATACAAAAATTGGATCTGCAAATCCGATAACTGTTTTGACAGGAAGAATAGTGTTGTATGAGGCTCTTTTCTTCCTTTAAAATATGACAGGATCTACAATGAAGACTTCAAACTGACCATCTAATGCGAGTACATTATCAGCAAAGCTCTAGCTTAAGGCCTTATTGACAAGTCAGTATCCTGTTCAGTTTTTAACATCAGGCAATCAAAACACTACACACCTTAACTGGTGATCTCCATAAGGAGAGATGTTCCCCTTCTCTCAGCCACTCATTGCCTCCCACCCAGTCAAGCCAGTATTGCTCTGCTCTACACTGATGAGGGGCAAAACCCCGAAACTGTCGTATGTAGATGAGCGATATTGGCTTAACTAATATTCCTTTTTGCTTCTCAAAGATTCAGTGAATCAGAAGTAAATTAAGGATTTGTTACAACCAATAGAGGGCGCAGTGAGCGTCCCAGCTCCTTTCCCATAATGCCCTTTGATATGCAGATGCTTAGTAGTGGGCTAAAAGGCAATCAAAGGACTACACACCTTAACTGGTGCTCTCCATAAGGAGAGATGTTCCCCTTCTCTCAGCCACTCATTGCCTCCCACCCAGTCAAGCCTTTATCGCTCAGCTCTACAATGATGAGGGGAAAAACCCTGATACGGTCGTATGTAGATGAGCGATATTGACTTGACTAATATTCATTTTTGCTTCTCAAAGATTCAGTGAATCAGAAGTAAATTGAGGTTTTGTTACAACCAAGAGAGGGCACAGTGAGCTTCCCAGCTCCTTTCCCATAATGCCTTGTGATATGCAGATGCTTAGTAGTGGGCTAAAAGGCAATCAAAACACTACACACCTCAACTGGTGCTCTCCATAAGGAGAGATGTTACCCTTCTCTCAGCCACTCATTGCCTCCCACCCAGTCAAGCCAGTATCGCTCTGCTCTACACTGATGAGGGGCAAAACCCCGAAACGGTCGTATGTAGATGAGCGATATTGACTTGAGTAATATTCCTTTTTGCTTCTCAAAGATTCAGTGAATCAGAAGTAAATTGAGGATTTGTAACAACCAATAGAGGGTGCAGTGTGCTTTCCAGCTCCTTTCCCATAATGCCTTGTGATAACATCAGTACTTGTAAGCCAAAACCAGGAATGGAACCTACAAATGAATAACCAGGACCAGGAATAGCAGCTCTTTTGTTTTTGGACCTATTCTGCGTCCTGGTTTAGAAATACTACAGAAAAAAACCTGAAAAGAATACTGTGATGTGAATGAGGTTTAAGGCTATTTTCACATGAGCACATCCCTATGATGCTCTTAGTTTGGGTCCATATCCGAGGCATGACATGTGGGTGTAAAAATCATTTCGTGTGACACCCATTATGTAATATTAATTTATGCACTTTTGCATTTTTTTTTCTTTTTTTATTTACATTTTCAAGCTCTCTCATCACAGGGAATCACAGTGACGTCATTAATGATATCACAATTTTTCCTAGCTACCACCTAAATATATATATTTTTTTAACTAAGAACCACAAAGTACAATATAAATCAATAGGTTTACCGGCACAGGGACCAGTAAAGAGGTTACAATTCTTCCACAGGAAAGTCCCATAACATTTGTAGACATGGATTCCCATCTATCCTCCTACTTAACTTTTTTATTTAAATATTTCATTAAGAGCGTGTTTCCCACAGTTTCCTTATGCTATTTTTATTTAGATTTACTGTTGCTTCAATGTACTGGAATGTTGAATGTTACTACTAATATTGCGTGGTTTGCAAAACAAATAGAGTACAATTCTAACAACTTCACTTCCACTTTGTTTCAAACTTAAGGGATATGTTGGATGGCAAGGTTCATGATCAAGATTGATTATGCAAATTAATGTGTGAAGACAGATGTTGTTGAACAACCAGGGGAGTTCTTAAATTATTAACAGGTTGTGTGTTTAAATAATAAAACCTAAAGGGCAGCATAGCGGGTCCATTGGAGGCTGATTGTAATAAATTACTTCAAGTTTGAGATATAAAATATTTTAATAGTTTTCATCTAATTACAAATATCTTTAGTAGTTCTTATCTATTAACAGGAATATTTCTAATTGAACAATCCCTGGCAAAAATGATAGAACTACGTCTCTTAAAGGATGGTCACCAAGAATTTATAGTAAATACACAAATCACAGATGTAACACAAAAAAATATTTAAGTGGAACATGACATGTTTGGAAGTAAAAGAAAGAAGAACAAAAAGACCCAGCACTGGAATAGAGGATCCGTGTAACGCAGAGGTGGATTCGCTGGATCACCACAAGCGATGATAGCTAAGCCACGCCAGGGAGCGGAGTCTAAGTAGCCGCCGGTTTTCACCAGAACCCGCCGCAAAGCGGGATGGACTTGCTGCAGGATGAGGCTACCAGGTCGCTACCCCTGACGTGACTTGCTTGCGATGGCGGCCGGGGTACAGCGTGGTACAAAGACGTAATCCAGAGGCGTAGTTGGGGACAGGCAGAAGGTCAGGGCAGGCAGCAGAGGTTCATGGTCAAAGACGGGCAGACGGTCAGGGCAGGCGGCAAACAGGCAAGGTCAGGAAATGTAAGCAAGCGGACTGGTACACGGGTAATCAAGACTGAACTCCAATACTCTCTGAACACACGGAAAACACACCAACAGACTGGCAGGAAGTGCTGGGGGCGTATTTTTTAAATAGATCCAGCGCCCGACAATTGACCAAATATCGGGACGCTGGCCCTTTAAATCTAGAGAAGCTGTCGCGCGCGCGCCTTAAGCAGTGGGCACACGCGCGGCGGCCGGGACAGGCAGGAGCAGCATTCACCGGAGCGCGGACGGGTAAGTGACCCGGCGCAGGGGCCAGGACCGCAGAGGGATGGTCGCGGGCAGCCGCGGCACCCGCGCCGGACCCCTTGCGGACCGGGGGGGCGATCGCGGGGAGCAGCGGCGTCCGCGACTCCCATGACAGTACCCCCCCTTAGGTCTCCCCCTCTTTTTTTGGAACCTAGAGAGGAGGTCAGGAGACAGATTGGCCTCAGGTTCCCAGGAATGCTCCTCAGGCCTGAACCCCTTCCAGTCAATGAGAAAGAACCGCTTCCCCCTCACTGTCTTCTCCGCAAGCACCTCCTTGACCTCAAAGATGTTATCAGAGTTGGCCACAGGAGAAGGCGAGACAGACCCCCGGGAGAAGCGATTCAGCACCACCGGCTTGAGGAGAGAGACATGGGAGGAGTTCGGGATACGCAGGAGGCAAGCGAAGCTTGTAAGATACTGGGTTTAGTTGCCGAAGTACCTCAAAAGGACCCACGTATTAAGGGCCTAACTTGTAACTGGGCACCTTGAAGCGGATGTATTTGGTGGACAACCAAACCCTTTCACCTGGTTCAAATAGGGGCGGGGGCCTACGGTACCTGTCAGCCTGGACTTTGGTGCGAGCAGAAGCCGGTAGCAGGGCCTGTCGCGTGAGCTGCAAGTGTGCCTTTATGTCCCTTAATTGGGAATCCACGGCCGGGAAATGACACGTGGTAGCTAGAGGGATAGGCGGGGGGGGATGTAACCCAAAAACGACAAAAAAGGGGGAGGCCCCAGCGGATTCCGAATCTAAAGAGTTATAAGAAAACTCTGCCCAGGGGAGAAGGTCAGACAAGTTATCTTGACGAGCGGACACGAAATGCCGCAGGTAGGTTCCCAGCACCTGGTTAACCCTCTCTACCTGCCCATTAGTTTGAGGGTGGTATGCAGATGAAAAGTCGAGCTGAACCTGCAACTGACCACACAGAGCCCGCCAAAATTTATCGATAAACTGTACTCCCCTATCCGAGACAATGTGTAAAGGGAGACCGTGCAAACGAAAAACATGACTGAAAAAAAGTTGGGCCAGCTGGGGTGCAGAGGGTAACCCAGGCAGTGGGATAAAGTGAGCCATCTTGGAGAAATGGTCGGTCACCACCCAGATGACCGTGTTTCCAGATGAGGGCGGGACATCGGTAACGAAGTCCATGGCTACATGGGTCCAGGGTTTTTCCGGCACAGAGAGAGGCTGGAGAAGGCCCGCGGGGTTGAGACGAGGGACCTTATTATGGGCACAGGAGGTGCAGGCTAGAACAAAGTCCCTGACATTTTGAGCGAGATTAGGCCACCAGTAATAACGGGAGACCAGTTGTAGTGACTTATGGACTCCTGGATACCCAGCTGTACGAGAAGAGTGTCCCCACTTCAGGATTCTAGGCCGCAAGGCAGGACGCACATACGTCTTCCCGGGAGGTAGGTGTTGGAGATCCATGGGGGCAGCTGTGACGAGTCGTTCTGGGGGAACAATGTGCTGGGGAGGAGGCTCAAGACCCACCGTATCTGACGAACGGGATAGAGCGTCAGCTCTGACGTTTTTCTCGGCCGGCCGAAAATGTAGACTGAAGTCAAAACGGGCAAAGAAGAGTGACCATCTGACTTGCCGGGGGTTCAGGCGTTGAGCCGACTGAAGATATAGGAGGTTCTTGTGGTCCGTGAAGATGTCAATAGGGTGGTGAGCCCCCTACAGCAGGTGACGCCATTCTTCTAGAGCCAGCTTTATGCCAAGTAACTCGCGATCACCAATGGTATAATTCTTCTCAGCAGGAGAAAACATTTTGGAGAAAAAACCGCAAGTATGCAATTTACCAGAGGAGGATCTCTGCAGGAGGACAGCGCCGGCACCGACAGAAGAAGCATCCACTTCCAGAATAAAAGGGCGGTTAGGGTCTGGACGAGACAGGACCGGAGCCGCCGCGAATGCCACTGTGAGCCGGTTGAAGGCTTCTTGAGCTTCTGGGAGCCAGGATTTGGGATTGGCGTTTTTTTTTTGTTAGAGCCACCAAGGGAGCCACAAGTGTAGAGAAGTGTGGGATAAATTGTCTATAATAGTTGGCAAATTCCAAAAAGCGCTGAATGGCCCGAAAGCCCACCGGTTGTGGCCACTGTAATACTGCGGAAAGTTTAGAAGGATCCATCCGGAGACCCTTATCAGAGACGATGTACCCTAAGAAGGGTAAGCTAGTACGTTCAAAGAGGCACTTTTCCGGCTTGGCAAAAAGCTGATGGGTCTCGAGATCAGAGGAAAAAAATTTGAATATCGTCCAAGTAAACAATCACACAGACGTAGAAAAGGTCCCGAAAGATCTCATTGACAAAGTTCTGAAATATAGCAGGGGCATTACAGAGACCGAATGGCATAACCAAGCACTCGAACTGCCCATCCCACGTATTAAACGCCGTTTTCCACTCATCGCCTTCTTGAATGCGGATTAAGTTATAAGTAGTGTTGAGCGATAACGTTGACTATCGTCATCGGGTCGATGGTCGATGACGGCAATAACCAATAAGATATTCAATGGTCGATGATAGATTATCACCGATGACCATTAAAGTCTATGGGAGAGCAACAGCACCTTCATTCTTACACCCAAACAGGGCTGGAGAAGCTGGAATTAACATCCACAACAGTCAAATGGATACGTGCTACATCTTAGGCAACACACTTAGGTTATAAAAGCCACAGAAAAAAACTCACACACCATTCACTATCCCTGTCTTGTACCACAGCATGACCCTTTAACCTCCATCACCCACAAATTAAAAAGTGCCAGAAGGCAGTATGATTTGAACCATCATTTTACTTGAACTGGACATTGAATATCCCTTTCCTGGAACGCAGCATAAGCCCCAAACCTGCAGGGACCCCCAGATTTAAAAGTGCCAGAAAAGGAGTCTTTCAACCACCATTTTAGTTGAACTGGACATTAACTTATCTGTCCTTTTACCGCAGTATGACCATTAAACCTGTCTGACCCACAGATTAAAAAGTGCAAGAAAAGGAGTCTTTCAACCACATTTTAGTTTCACTAGACATTGACTATCCCTGTCCTTGGGCCACAGCATGAGCCCAAACCTGCATGCCCCCACATTAAAAAGTGCCAGAAAAAGGAGTCTTTCAACCACCATTTTATTTTTCACTGGACATAGACTATACCTGCCCTGGAACGCAGCATGAGCCCAAACCTGCATGACCCCCAGATTTAAAAAGTGCCGGAAAAAGGAGTCTTTCAACCACCATTTTAGTTGAACTGGACATTGACCATACCTGTCCTGGGCACAGCATGACTCTTAAACCTGTTGATCCACAGATCACAAAGTGACACTATGCTATATTTTTTACAGTGATTTGTCATTTAGTATATTTTTTGGTAACTGACATTTGTTTACAGAATTTATTTAGGGAAGTTTTATTTAGCGTTTTACATTATTATTAGAGATGGGCGAATTGATTCTAACGAAGTGGAATTCATTTAGAATTTCAGGAAAACTTCGGTTCTGAACGAAGTTGAAGTTTGGGGGACTTCGGGTGAACGAAGTGTGCTTTTGATTGATAAAAGGCTGCGAGCACATGGCGCTACATGGGGCAAAGCACTCTGGGGGGAAGAATGGCAAAGCCAGCATGACAAGAGCAGAGGTTAACCCAAACAGAGACAGCCGGGATACTGTGACATCACCGCACTATAAAAGTCCGTGTGCGACGCTGGGAGCTCATACCTCTCTTACTGTACTGATCAGGGAAGGTGCTGCTGCGGCTGATTGTTACTGAAGAAACTGATTTTTATACAGCGATTTTTGTGGGGTGTCTCAGAGACTGCTTCTCTTAACGTTCTATTTCTGATATTTTTGGGTATTGGATCTGAAATCCAGTGTGGGTCCACTGCAGCTGCATACACATTTAAATCCTATCTGCTCACAGCCCCATTAAATAACCAAGAGGGATCTAAGCCAGTTCCTGTTGTATTCATTTAAAGAAAAAGCGTTTTTACATACAAATTTTCCCCTTCATTTTTGGCCCGCTCAATTCTTTGGCGCAATTTACATCCAGGGGTTAATTAAGCGTTGTTTTTCAGCTGTAGTGACTCCAAGAAACCGTCATTTTTTCAACGCCAAAATATATACATTTTTTTCCTGTAGCATAATTCACAACAGTGAAGGTTAATTAACAATTTTTATCTCTTTGTTGTGTGGCGTAAAATTACGCCATTTGTATCACGCTACAAAGTACTTGTTTGTGGTGGCTCAATTCTTTGGCGCAATTTACATCCTAGGGGTTAATTAAGCGTTGTTTTTCAGCTGTGGTGATCCCAAGAAAACCGGTTCATTTTCTACGCCAAAAACTTTTACATTTTTCCTGATAGCTAATTCACATAGCAAAGGTTAACTTACAATTTTATCTCTTGTTTGTGTGGTTAGGGTAAAAAACATCGTCATTGTAACACGCTTACAAAGCTATTGTTTGTGGGTGGTTCAATTGTTATGGCGCAAGTTACATCCAGGGGTAATCTAAGCGTGTTTTTCAGCTGTGGTGATTCCAAGAAACCGTCATTTTCAACGGCAATTATATAAAATTTTTCCTGTTGCATTAATTCACCATAGCAAAGGTTAATTACAATTTATCTCTTATTGTGTGGCGTAAATAAAAAACGCATTGTAACACGCTATAAAGCTTTACTAGGTTTGTGGTGGTCAATTCTTTGGCGCAATTTAACATCCAGGGGTTTATTTAGCGTTGTTTTCAGCTGTGGTGATCCCCACAGAAACCGTCATTTTCAACTCCAAATTATATACATTTTTCATGTAGCTAATTCAACAAGCAAGGTTAATACAATTTTATCTCTTGTTGTGTAGCGTAAAAACACGCCATTGTAACACGCTCAAAGCTAGTAGTTTTGTGGTTGCCTCAATTCTTTTGCGCAATTTACATCCAGGATTAATTTTAAGCGTTGGTTCAGCAGTTGTTCTCAGTAAAAGAAAAAAAGAAATTTGTTTTTACACCGCCAACAGAAGAAATTCTGTGAGCATGATTCATAAACCGAAGGTTATTAAGCCTGTTTGTTACCCCCCTCTGCTTTTTATTTTCAGTAAAATACACAGAGTTTTTTAAACGGCACTTACAAGTCAAGTTTTCCTGCCCATTTGTGGTGAGCACTTTTATTCAAGGGTTACCAAGCTTGTTTTTTTTTATTATTTTTTTTTTTTTAACTTGGGGTTCATTTGGTAGTCAAATACAGGGTGTGTTTTTATCATATACAGATAATCTTCATCAAAAGTGTCTGTACATTGTTAGAACAAACAGTATTTCTGACTGAGAGGTGGCAGGCTCTTCACCTGCGAGTGGGCTGAGGGCACAAACATTTCACAGGCACAGGTCTCAGCACAGCAGGGGAAGTCGCAGCAGGGTCCAACTCGGAATGAGGGCCACAACTGCCGGACTGTCATTCTAGCGGCCATGTGTGGTTACAGCAACCCAATGGTTCTTGATTGGTTGACTAGGTCATCCACTTCCTCCCAGATGACATCATGGACAACCCCAGCCAGAGTTGGTTGAAACGGTCAAGACACAACCCTTATTGGCATGGCCTAGGGAGCGGGTACTAGCGGCTCATCACTGTCATCAAACCCGGCTCTGTCCCCCCCCTTATTTTGCCAGGTTCCCATCAGCCCAGTGATCTAACTATGTGGTCTGGGGCTCAGCGCCACTATATAGCGAGTTTGAACCAATAGCGGAGGGCAGGTCAGTAGGATATTGGCAGCGAAGAAATGGGGCCAATATTCCCTGCTTCTTGCCAGTAGGCGGGAAAAGTATAGATGTCTTGAGAGTGGCATGGGAGGTCATGTTGTGAGGGGTAAGCACTTTCTGCATACCAAGGGACGAGTGATGAGGCACAGCAGTGTCGTTGATGGAAACACACAGAGTTGGATGGGATGTAGCCAACCGCACTTGGGAGTCCGAGCGGTGAGGCAAGGGCTTCATCATCGTCTGGTGAAGAGGGCGTCAGAACAAACTGCGAGTCAGGCAGCGGCGCTGCCAGCAGTGGGTTGTGTGGCGTGAGTCCAGCTGTGTTAGCAGCAGTGTGAGGGTCGGGAGCAAGTGGCCACGGTGGTTAACCGTAAAAAACCGCTTTGCAGGTCCAAGAAAGTTGCGGCACAGGGGCTCAGCAATATGGCAGCGGCGGTGTTTGTCACTCCTGCTCCAGAGCTGTTGGCGGTAAAATCAGATACGCGGCGGTGTGGCAGTTTTTGCTAAGGACACCGGTGTAGCGAATATGGGTATATGTAGAATCTGTGGGCAGATAGTGATGCGTGGCCTGGGAGCTTACGTTGGCCAACCACAGCCTGCGTCAATACATGCAGCATCACCATCGGTGGCCTGGGAGAAAGTGACTCAGATTGTCGGTGGTTCCAATCCTGCCGCGCGCTGCAAACAGCAGCAGCAGCACGCCCAGTGGCACGGTATGCCATTGCAAGCCAGTCAAGGCTCCACCACCTCTGCAGAAGGGTGCTGTTTCTCTTTGACATATCTCCGGTGCTCCAGATGCTCTGCCCTCCTCGCTACTCATGGCGCAGCAGTGTTCAGTGAGGCGATTTTCAAGAAGGTTACAGTATGCGTCCAACATCCTAAGGCTGAAGCAGCTGACCGTGTCTGTCCAAGTTGTTTGGTACTTGCAGTCCCTCCCTTTCCATAATGGTCGGACTCTGCACGTCAGAAACTAATGGCTTGTGGCCGAGCCGAGTTGGAGAGTTACATAATAAAAGGGGGGGGGGCTGTTTTTTAAATAATTCTTTTCCAAATAGGCCAGTACCAAGCATCTTCATAAATATGTAGACATGTAGGTGGGCCAGTCCTTGTGCTTATCGGTTTGTTCCATGGTGAATGGCAGCCCGGGGACGTCTGGAGCTTGTAACTACGGTCTGGGCCAGTACATGTCCTTTACAGCCCTATGGTGAAATGTGCTTCAGGCCCAGGCACACCAACAACTTGGACTATGAGACGGCGCTTTCTCCTCCACGTTGTCAAACTGCGGGCCGGGCGGGGGCCCTCCTGCGCCAATGTTCGCCTCCTCCTCCTCCACCCACCATCTCAGCTCCACAGTACTGGCTCCATCATAACCAACATGTGTAGGGCACAGCGGTTTGTCACGCAGATCTAAACTGCTTGCCTCGTTTGGCGACGAAGTCACACAGGGGAGGAACTGCTTCCGCGTCAGGCAGCAGAAATCGATGTGTGTCTTTATCGGGCCAACTGCCAAATTGGAAACCATGGTGAGGACAATGGAGGAACATAGTGTCCGCGCTGCACCGAGGAGGGGAAGGGGGACCATGCGCCCAGCAAGGCGCACGTGGTAAATCTGGTTGTGAAAGGTTCCTGAAGTCTTCCACCGATCTTCACTGAACACTCTGGAAAATGGCCATGGAAACTGTGCATGCATCATCCATTCCTACAATGCCAGGAACACCCTCCTTGAGTTGCAGCGGCCAGAATGGCCTCCCCCTACACACTATGTTATACGATGTTTCCACCGTTGGAATTCAGCCTGCACATGTCTGACGACTGTGTTGATACAGAGAAAGGCCATTAACGATTTTTTGATGATCCGGCGGACAGGGAGTATCCCCTGTGTAACTTTGATGTCAGCCAGTCTGGCTGCTCATGCGTGACACCTGCCGTTTGAGAGGCCATTCGAGGGGAGGCCACTATATGTGTCAGTCGCCAGGACTATCGGGATGAATAACGTTTTTTTTCATCGCCACTGCTTCATGTACTGAACAGTGAATGATAAATTCTGTGGCTGGGCAGGGACTGGGGACGTGGCGATCTACATCTCGCTGGGCCACATGAGTCTCGTTGGGGACTGAAATGGAGGAGGAGTGAGGACATTGGTGCAGAAGCAATTGTCTGGTGAAATGAGGGGATCTTTCCACCCAGGTGGTGACAAGAGAGAGAGGAGCAAGGAGCATGCTGCCCCCGGAGGAGCTAGATGGAGTGAGGAATGACGAGGCAGATGACCCGCAAGCACCGTGGCAGTATACTAGCTCGGAGATGGAGGCAGGGAGCACCCTCGGGAATAGTCCTTGTGCAGATGGCCCGCAGCATGCTGAATTGATGGTAGTGACAGCCAGATATAGTCAGAATCGGCGAGTGGGGGGAAATGACTCTGGCTCTCCACCTATTGGACCCTTGTACCGGTCCAAAATGGAGCCGTTTTCCCAGCTATTGAGAGGAGGACAAACTCAATACTATAGGGAAATCCTCACGTTGTCAGTTGCCGCATGCCCATGTGCGGGCGATCGTTCCCTCCTCTGACAGGTCTGACCGGGGGGGGGTTCTTCAGCGCTCACGTACTACTTGCCGCGGCTGCCGGGGGAAGGTGGGGGGTCGGAGGCAGTTTTTTTTACCAGCTCCATCAGCGCATCATAAGTCTGGAGTCACTGATGGGAGGCAGCTTCCTTCACCCCCCGCCTAGGAGGAGGGCAGTCGCGAGCAGCAGCAGCAGCAGCAGGACCTGGAGCAGGACCATGAACCATACAGGTGGTTGGCCTCCCTGGGAAAAAAGCACTTCTGCCAGCCCAGTTGAAGATCCCCCCCTCCTGGTGGACTACTGGGCGCCACACTGGATGTGTCGGCCGCAACTTGCCGAGACTGCAAGAGGAGAAGCTGTCCTGCCCGGCCAGTAGGTGTTGCATCCAGAGCGGGTGTTCAGTGCGGCGGGGGACATCGTTTAAACCAAGGAAAACACGCTTGTCCACGGGAAATGTGGAACGACTGAATTTTTTCAGTGAAATCAGCGCAGTGGATTCGGCCAAAGAATTTCACACACCATTTCCTTAGGCGTGAGACTTAAATCAGCCATGACGCCTCACCCAAATTTAAAAAATAAAAATACTAAAATAAAAAACCCTGTGGAAATGAGTCTGGGGTTCAAACTACCTGCCTCTGCCACTATTCTGATGCCGACACCGGGCCTGATGCCACATCATCTGCTGACTGTTTCTACATCTGGCCACCACCATCATTACCAGGGTAAGGTATTGCCACCCACCTCCACCACTCTGTCATTGTGCCACTTCTGCCTCATTGCTTTGCCTTGGCTGCTGCCGTGACCTCCACAACTGTGTCATTGTGCCACTCTATGACCTCATGTTGTTGCTCCTGGACGCCCTTTCACCTCAAACTCTCTGTATTGTGCACTCTGTGGGGCCTACTCCTGTTTTTGCACCTCCAGCAATGTCTTTGTGCCAACTGTTGGACCTCCATGCTGCTGCTCTGGCTGCTGCCCGTGACCTATCACTGTCATTGTGCCAATGTCTGACTCATGCTGCTGTTGTGGCTGCTGCGTAACCTACACACTGTGTTAATTGTGCACCATGGTCTGACATCATGATGCTGCTGTGGCTGCTGCCGTGTCCTCCAACTCTGTGACATAGTCCCACTCTGTGGCCTATTCTGTTTTGCCTCCTCTAGTATGTCATTGGCGCTGTCTGACCTCATGCTGCTGCCCTGTGGCTGCTGCCGTGACCTACCCTCACTGTGTCATGTGTGCCACTGTCTGACCTCCTGCTGCTGCTGTGGCTGCTGCCGTGACCTACTCTACTCTGTCATTGTTGCCTCTGTATGACCTCATGTGCTGCTCTGGCTGCTGCCGGTGACCTAGTCACTGTGTCATTGTCCAACTTCTGTGGCCTACTACCTGTTTTTGCACCTACTGTATGTAATTGTGCCATTGCTCTTACCTCATGCTGCTGCTGTGGCTGCTGCTCGTGACCCCCATACAAACTGTGTCATTGTGCACTGTCTGACCTATGCGCTGCTGTGGCTGCTGCCGTGACATAACACTGTCTTTGTGTCTCTGTCTGACCTCATGCTGCTGCTGTGGCTGCTGCCGTGACCTACACACTCTGGTCTTTGTGCCACTGTCTGACTCATGCTGCTGCTCTGGCTGATGCCGTGACACACACTGTCATTGTGCCACTGTCTGACCTATTGCTGCTGCTGTGGCTGCTGCCGTGTCCTAAACACTGTGTCATTGTGCCTGCTGTCTTGACCTCATGTTGCTGCTGTGCTGCCTGCTGTGAACCTACACACTGTCATTGGTGCCACTGTCTGACCTCATGCTGTGGCTGTGGCTGCTGCCTGACCTTAACACTCTGTTCATTAGTGCACTGTCATGACTCATGCTCTGTGTGGCTGCGTGCCGTGACCCACACTGTTCTTGTTCATCTGTCTGACCTCATGCTGCTGTTGTGGCTTCTGCCATGACTACACAACTGTGTTTTTGTGCCACTGTCTGTCCTATGTGCTGCTGTGGCTGCTGCCGTGACTCTACACACTGTGTATTGTCCACTCTGTGGACCTATTCCTGTTATTACACCTCCAGAATGTCATTGTGCCACTCTCTGAATCTCATGCTGTGCTTTGGTGCTTGCCGTGAACTACACACTCTGTCATTGTGCCACTCTGTGGCACTACTCCTGGTTTTTTAAACCTCCAGATTGTCATTGTGCCACTGTCTGACTCATTGCTGCTGTCTGCTCTGCCGTTTTACACACTGTGTCATTGTCACATCTGTGGGCCTACTCCTGTTTTTTCAACCTCCAGAATGTCATTGTGCCACTGTCTGACCTCATGCTGTGCTGTGGCTGCTTGCGTGACCTACACACTGTGTTATTGTGGGTTGTCTGTTCCTCATGCTGCTGCCTGTGGCTGCTGCCGTGACCGTATACACTGTCATTGTGCACTGTCTGGACCTCATGCTTCTGCTGTGGATGCTGCCGTGACCTTACAAAACTCTGTCCATTGTGCAACTGTCTGACCTCATGCTGCTGCGTGTGGCTGCTGCCGTGGACCTACACTCTGTCATTGTGCCACTGTCTGACCACATGCTGCTGTTGCGGATGTGCAGCCGTGACCTTACCTCTTGTGTCTTTGTGCCACTGTATGTACTCATGCTGCTGCTGTTGGTGCAGCGTGATCTACACTACTGTGTCCATGTGCCACTGTCTGACCTCATGATGCTGCTGTGGCTGCTGACGTGACCTTCACACTGTGTCATTGTCCCCACTCTGGGGCCTATTCCTGTTTTTGACACTACAGATTGTACATTGATGCTCTGTCTGACCTCATGCTGTTGCTGTGGCTGCTGCCGAGAACTACACACCTGTCATTGTGCCACTGTCTGACCTCATGCTGCTGCTGTGGGGCTCGCAGTGGACCTCCACACTCTGCCATCTGTGCACTGTTCTGACCTCATGTGCTGCTGTGGCTGCTGCGTGACTACCACTGTGTAATTGGTCCCACTCTGTGCCTACTCCTGTTTTTGCCACTCCAGAATGTCATTGGCCACTGTCTGACCTCATGCTGCTGCTGTGGCTGCGCCGTGACCTACACACTGTGGTCATTGGTGCCACTTTATGACCTCTTGCTGGTGCTGTGCTGCTGCCGTGTACCTACACTACTGTCTTTGTGCCTCTGTCTGACCTCATGCTGATGCGGTGGCTGCGGCCGTGGACCTACACACTCTGTCATTGTGCCACTATCTGACCATATGCTGCTGCTGTGGCTGCGGACATGTCCTACACTCTGTCAGTGTGCCCATGTCTGACCTCATGCTGCTGTTTGGCTGCTGCCGTGACCTACAGACACTCTGTCATTTTGCACTGTCTGACCTCATGATGCTGTGGTTGCTGCTTCGTGACCTACACACTCTGTCGTGTGCCACTGGCTGACCTCATGCTGCTGCTGTGTGGCTGCTGCCGGGACCTACACCATACAGCCAACTTCTCCCGTTTTTTGGCGGGGGGTCCCGTATTTGGGTCACCTCCCGCCCTCCCGGGGGAGGTTGGCATTCCCTCCCGGCCTGCAGGCGGGCCGGGGGGTCCTTTATAATTAACGCGGCGCAAGGTAGCGCTGGTGCGCTACTCATTGCGCCGCCGAGACCGCTCCTACAGGCGGGTGAAGCGGCCGCTGCGGCCGCCTCACCCGCACCGCGGTCTCACTGTGCGGGGGAGGAGGGCAGGAGGGATCGCTACCTCTCCTCCTCTCCCGTGTATGTACGGCGCCGGTCTGTGCGCCGCACATACAGTTCAGCGGCGCAGGGGGAAGTGACGCGCGGCTGCAGGGGGGACGCGCGGCTGCTCTCCTTCCCCCTGCGCCGCTGAAAAGATCGGGCAGAAGCTGGCGCCTGCAGGGAGCCCGGAAGGTGAGTGGATTTTATTTTTGATTTTTATTAGCTTTAGGGGGCTTACCCCGGCTACAGAGAGGGGAACTCCTGGCAACAGAGGGGGGACTACCCGGAACGAGGGGCATAATGGGAAAAGAGGGGGGGGACCCCCTGGCAACAGAGGGGGGCCTACCGGCAACAGAGGGGGTTTTTCTGGGAACGAGGGGGGCATCTACCTGGCAAAATGGGGGCCTACCTGGGTAACAGATGGGGGGATACCTGGCAACAGAGGGGACATTAACCCGGCAACAGAGGGGGCATCCTGGCAAAGGGGGGGCACACCTGGCAACAAAGGGGGCAAATACCTGGCTAACAGAGGGGGACTACCTGGCAAAGAGGGGGAAATACCGGCAACAGAGGGGGCACTACCTGGAAAACAGAGGGGGCAACTTACTGGCAAAAGAAGGGACATCTACCTGGCAACAGAGGGGGCATCTACCCGGAAAGAGGGGCATCTACCTGGCAAACAATGGGGGGCCTACCTGCAAAATGGGGGGCATACCTGGCAAAAACCAAAAGGGGGGCACGACCTGGCTACAATGGGGGCACCACCGGGCCACCAATGGGGGGACCTACCGGTAACAATGGGGCACCTACTGGCTAACAAAAGGGGGGCACCTCTGGTAAAATGGGGGGCACTTACCTGGCTAACAAAGGGGGGCATTACCTGGCAAAATTTGGCTTACCTGGCTACAGAGGGGGCATCTACTTGGCTACAAGGGGCAAACTACCGGGCCCGTAAGGGGCAAATACCGGTTATGGGGGGAACTACCTGGCTTAAGGGCTTACTGGCTTTCTCCCCAAATACTTTATTTAAATTTTCTTTTTTTAAAAATTGGCAAATTTGGGCATGTGCCACTGTTGATCTGTTGCTGCTGTGGCTGCGCGTGGCTCACCTGTGTCATTTTTGCCCTGTTGCCTATCTGCTGTTGGGTGCCCGTACCTCCCCAAAATGTGTATTTTCCCCTCTGTGGCCTATTCATTTTTTCCACCTCAGATGTCATTGTGCCACTAATGACCTCATGCTGTGCTTGGCTTGCCGTGCCTACACCTGTGTCCCATTTTTCCCCACTTTTGGGGCCCATCCTGTTTTTTGCCACCTCCAGAATGTCTTGTGCCCCCTGTCGCCTCATGTGCTCTGTGGCTGCTGCCGTGACTACCAATGTCTTGTGCCCTTCTGACCTCATGCTGCTGTTGTGGTGCTGCCGTGACCTACACCTGTGTCAGTGTGCCCCTGTCTGACCTCATGCTGCTGCGTGGGTGCTGCCTGCCTAAACTGTGTCATTTTTTTCCTGTCTTACCTCAGCTGTGTGTGGTGCTGCCCTGACCCAACACTTTCTTTTTTCCCATGTCTGACCTCTGCTGCTGCGTGGCTGCTGCCAGACCTCCACATGTGTCTTTTTCCCCTCGTGGCCACTCCTGTTTTTGCCCCTCCAGAAGCCCTTGTGCCACTGTTGCCTATGCTGTGCCGTGGCTGTGCCGTGACCTACCACTTGTCCTTGTGCCACTTTTTTTCTTTAAACCCTCATGCTGTGTGTGGGGGTGCTGCCGTCCCCCAAACTGTGTATTTTCCATCTGTGGCTATTCCTATTTTGCCACCTCCAGCATGTCATTGTGCCCCCAACTGAACTCATGCCGCTGTGTGGGCTGCCGTGACCTAACCTGGTCATTTTCCCACTTGTGGCCCTTATCCCGTTTTTGCCCTCCAGAATGTCATTTTGCCCCCGTTGACCTCATGTGCTGCTGTGGTGTGCCTGAACCCACACCTGTTTTTGCCACGTCTTACCTCATTGCTGTTGTGGCTGCTGCCGTGACCTACACACTGTGTCGGTGCACTGTCTGACCTCATGCTGCTGCTGTGGCTGTGCCGTGACCTAACCACTGGTCATTGTGCCCCTGTTACCCCTGCTGCTGCGTTGGCTGTGGTGACCTACACACTCTGTCTTTTGCCCTTTTCGACCCATGCTGCTGCTGTGGTGCGCCTGACCTCCCCCACTGTGTCTTGTCCCCTCTGTGGCCTACTCCTGTTTTTGCCCCCTCCAGAATGCCATTTTCACTGTCTGACCCAGCTGCTGCCGGGGTGCTGCCGTGACCTACCACTGTGTCATTGTGCCCTGTCTACCCCAGCGTGTGTGGCGCTGCTGATCACAACTGTGTCATTGTGCCCCCGTCTGACCCCCATGCTGTGGTCGTGCTGCCGTGACCCAACAATGTGTCATTGTGCCATTTTTGAAACCCCATGCGCTGCTTGGGGTTCTGCCGTGACCTCCACATTGTGTCATTTTCCCACTCTGTGGCCTACTTGTTTTTGCAAAACCCCAAATGTCATTGTGCCCCTGTTTACCCCATTGGGGGCGTGGCGCTGCCGTGACCTCCCACTGTGTCTTGTGCCCCTGTCTGACCTCATATGCTGCTGTGGGTGCGGGACCACAATTGTCAATGTGCCCCTGTCTGACCTCTGCTGCTGGGCTGCTGCCGGGACCACACAAATGTGTATTTCCCACTCTGTTGGCCTTCCTGTTTTTGCCATTCCCGAATGTAATTTTGCCACTGTCGACCTATGTGTGCTGTGGCTGCTGCCGTGACTAACCTGTGTCATTGTGCCACTTCTGACCTCTTTCTGTGCTGTGGCTGCTGCCGTGACCTACACCTTTCTTTTTGGCCCCTGTCGACCTCATGCTGCTGCTTGGCTGCGCCCTGACCTAACATGTCATTTGCCCCTGTCTGAACCCCCATGTTGCTGCTGGGCTGATGCCGTGACCTCCCCAATGCGTCATTTTCCCATTTGGCCTTTTCCGTTTTTTTACCCAAATGTTTGTGCCACTGGTCTGACCTCTGCTGTGTTGGTGCTGCCGTGACTCCACACTGTGTCCCTTTGCGCGTCTGACCTCATGCGCTCTATGGCTGTGCGTGAATAGACACGTGATTGGCATGTCTGCCTCATCTGCTGCTTTGGTGCTGCCGTGACCTACACCTGTGTTTGTGCCATGTCTGCCTCATGCTGCTGTTTTTTGCTGCTGCCGGGACCTCACACGTTCATTTCCCACTCTTGGCCTACTCCTGTTTTTGCCCCTCCAGAAGCCATTGGCCATGTCTGACCTCTGCTGCGTGGGCGCCGTACCTCACATGTGTCATTTTCCCCGTCGACCTCATGCTGCTGTTGTGTGCCCCTGATACACACTGTGTAATTGTCCCCCTCTGTGCCTACTCCGTTTTTGCCACCTCCAGAATGTCATTGCCCCCTGTTGACCCCATCTGCTGTGGGCTGCTGCCGTGACCTCACACTGTCATTGGCACTGTCTGACCTCATGTGCGCGTGGCTGGCGTGACCTACACCTGCATTGTCCCTGTCTGAACCTCCATGGCTGCTGTTTTTGGCTGCTGCGTGACTTTAACAATGTGTATTTTTGCCATGTCTGACATCATGTGTGTGTGGTGGATGGGCCCGTGCCTTTAAAAATGTGTCATTGTGCCCCCACTGTCTGAAATCTTTTTGTGCTCTGGTGCTGCTGTGACCCACAATTTTTGGGCTTTGGCCCCTGTCTGCCTATGCGCTGTGTGGTGCGGGGGTGACCTACCAAAAGTGTCTTGTGCCCCTGTTGACCCCTGTTGCGCTGGGCGCTGCCCTGACCTGCACTGTGTCATTGTGCCCCTCTGTGGCCTTTCCTTTTTTTGCCACCCCCAGAATGTCATGTGCCCTCCCGGGCCTCATTGCTGTGGCGGCTGTCACCCCAAAAACCCCTGTCCTGATGTTGCCACCTGAGCCCCCGCTTTTTTTTTTTCTGCTGTCGCCCCCTTTTTATTTCGGTAATTCCCCCTTCAGTTTTTTTAGTCAGTTTTGCCTCTTAAGTGCCCGGGATTTTGAGTAAAGCGTTTTAAGGCGGGGCGTCATGTGCGTGTCAAAATAAAACACGATTTTATGGACCAAACCAAGCTCCCTGTATTTAAGCTGGCAAATACGTTCTACAGCACCGCGGCTCGTGCAGCCCGGAAATAGTTTTTTTTTAACGTGATTCTGCCGAAGTAATTGGACGAATTATTTTTTGCCCAAAAAAATTTGGGGAAGTGAAAGAAAGTTTCGGGAAATTGTCCACTCTACAAAGGGAAGTTTCGAGCCAACACTCAGACTAAAGTTTTTAAATTTTATCTGGGTTTACTTTAACCCCTTTAAAAAGGGGGTTTTTAGCAATTTTGTTCTTTTGAGCCCCCAGCCCCTTCAGGGTTAGGTTAGGCGAGTGTTTTTTGCAGGTCTCCCTTTTCTTTCAAAACTGAGCCTGTTAGAGGGAAATTTTTTGATGAGGGTGTAAACGCAGAGAAAGGACTTTAATTTTTTAAGAGTTAAAACTTGTCACAAAAAAAAAAAGCCCCTGTGTGTGAAAAACAAAAAAGGTGGTTGGTAAATAGGAAACTTTTGAAAACGAGTGCAAATAAAACGACCTAAGGCCTCGTTTTATTGGCTTATTCTGGGACGATTTCCCGTACGTGCGCCGTATTTGGCTCCAAAAAGGCTGAAAACAGTCCCAGGCTAACGGTAATCCAAGTTTATAGGAATTTTTGGATTCCGTTTTCTCCTCCCCGCCGGCGGGTTTACGCGCCGTGAATAATGAAAGTCTATGGGGCTGGCAAACTGCCGGGCCCCCCCCCCCCTACCTGCACAGCAGCCCCCGGGTAATTTCGGGGCAAATCTGTCCCCGCATTTTTTCGGCAATAAACGGTTTGAACATTGCCTACTCTGCGAGCGGCAAAATCAAAAAACAATTATTTGGTGATAACTTTTTTTTACCTTTGCCTAATGTTTAATTACAAAACATAAAATAGGAATATCCTTTGGGCCCCCGTAAAAAAAGGTTTAAAATGTAAAAAGGGAAGATATTTGTAGAAAAGGCATGTATTTTCCCATTCTTCATTTTGGGGTATTTGGTTGTTAATTGAAGTAATTTTCCAAGCACATTACACTGCAGGCGTCCCTGACACCAAAATTAGGCCCATTGCTGACCCGGGTTTTTTTTCTGTATGGTGTTCTGGAGCTAATTGTGGAGCTGACGATTGGGGAGCGGCGTGAGCATAGCTGGGCTTTCCACTGAAAAGGCAGCCCTATTTATAATGCCCTTGCCTTTCAATTGCTGTCG
>JAODAL010007004.1:0-128880 GCA_025379985.1 Phyllomedusa bahiana
AAAAAATGGTACAAACAGTAATATTGATAACTCACATATATTGCCCACACAGAGAGGCCATCCAGGGGGAGCTGAAAACCTAACATATATAAACAAAGCACAAAAGCCTACAAAAAAAATTCAGGTACAACTTATACAAAATCATAAGGATGTAAATGTATATACAAAGAACAAAACCTACAAAACTATATAAAAATTAACAAATTACAAATTCTGTGAACTGTACCCAACATTTATGAATAAATACATAATCCAAATTAGTCTTACAGCTGTGTTCAGATACAGTACAGACCAAAAGTTTGGACACACCTTCTCATTCCAACAGTTTTCTGTATTTTCATGACTATAAAAATTGTAGATTCACACTGAAGGCATCAAAACTATGAATTAACCCCTTCAGGACCCGGGTTTTTTTTTTTGGGGACACGTTCGTTTTTTCCCTCTCGCCTTCTGAAAGCCATAACTTTTTATTTTCCACTTACATAGACACAGAGGGCTTTTATTTTGCGGACAAGATGTTCTTTTTAATGGTGTTATTCACTATACTATAGAATATACTGGGAACCCAAAAAAATTCCAAGTGGACAAATTGTGAAAAAAACCTTATTTTCGCCATATTTCTTGGCGATTTGCTTTTAAACGGAGTTCAATCTTCGGTAAAAATAATGTGTTATCTGTATTCTACAGGTTGTTACGCATCCGACAATCCCCAAACATGTAGGGTTTCCGTTATGTTTTGGTCCCCGTAAAAAATTCCAAACATTTTCTATTTTTGACATTTGCGCCCGGCGGCCATTTTGTGCGACCAATAATTTTTTGTACTAAAAACCTACGGACGTCAGTGGGGGCATTTTTTTGCGGGCTGAATTTATTTTTTTTTTTATCGCTGCGACTTTTTTGATCATTTTTTTCCATTTTTTGAGTGACGTAAAATGACCAAAAAACGCAAATTTTGGCGTTTGGAATTTTTTTTCTTCTACGGGGTTCAGCGTAGGGGATAAATGATTTTATATTTTTTAGATCAGACTTTTTCAGACGTGGCGATACCAAATATGTGTAACTTTTTTATTATTTTAATGATTTTATTTGTAAAAAAGGGGAAAGGGGGTGATTTGAACTTTTAATACTTTTTTTTTTCTACTTTAAAAAATTTATTTATTTATTTTTTTTTTCTGTAAAAATTTAGTCCCCCTATGGTGCTTGACCACTAGGGGGCGCGAAATTTTAATACAACCTAATGCATTGCGTAGGCATGCTTTAGGGGTACAAAGATGGCGGTTTCTCCACTTCCTGTCTGCGGACGGAAGTGGGGCAAAACCGGCCAGGGAAAATGACGGGAGCCTTCCCAAGGCTCCCCACCACCATGCCCGGTCGCTGCGCCGGTGCCGATGACCGTACCCATCGGTGGGGCGACACCGATCGCTTTCAAATTTAGAGCCGCGGCCACTTGCCGCGGTGTCTGATGGGTAAAACAGCGCCAGCGGGCGAGGCCACACGCCGGCGCTGTTACCTGCGGGTGTTAGCAGCGAGTAGCCGCTAAAACCCGGCGGCTGTGCGGGGGGGTCACGGAGCGATCCCCTTTCCAAGCCCTTAGCGGCCCTGGGACGTACTCATACGCCCAGGGTCGTGAAGGGGTTAACACATGTGGAATTATATACTTAACAAAAAAGTGTGAAACAACTGAAAATATGTCTTATATTCTAGGTTCTTCACAGTAGCCGCCTTTTGCTTTGATAACTGCTTTGCACACTCTTGGCATTCTCTTGATGAGCTTCAAGAGGTAGTCACCTGAAATGGTTTTCACTTCACAGGTGTGCCCTGTCAGGTGTAATAAGTGGGATTTCTTGCCTTATAAAGGGGCTGGGACCATCAGTTTGTTGTTCAGAAGTCGGTGGATTTCACAGCTGATGGTCCTACTGAATGGACTGTTAGAATTTCTATTATGGCAAGAAAAAAGCAGCTAAGTAAAGAAAAACGAGTGGCCATCATCATTCATAAGAAATGAAGGTCAGTCAGTCCGAAAAATTGGGGAAACTTTGAAATTGTCCCCAAGTGCAGTGGCCAAAACCATCAAGCGCTACAAAGAAACTGGCTGACATGAGGACATACACCCGCAGCTTCAGAGGTACGAGCTGGCCAGCTCGTACCTCTGAAGCCTCTCACCGACTGTCACTCATTGCGGCGTGTAATTGCCGAGAAGAATTGACATGTCTGCTCTTTCCCTGGGCGCGTATTGTGCGCTGGGGGAAAGAACAGGTAAACATAGCTATGAATTACCGTAATGAAGGCCCGACTTCAGGTGTATTGGAGCGCAATTACACGCCGAAGTATGGACTGAGAATACATTGTGTGAACATAAAATAGTTTTAAATGTCTAACAAATACAAATAATTATAGATTCATGTTACTCATGGTAATGTGAATGGTATCCAAAAATAGAAATGAATATAGACAAATTTGTGTTATTCATTGCAATATGAATTATGTACAAGTACAAACATATACTAATAAAACAGTGATGAAACCAAAAAAAGATTGTATATATATATTACACACAAATAAGTGTATTTATACTGGTAGTAGTATCATATATAGTATAGAAGTTCTCAGATGCATGTGTAAGGTGCTTAACTTAGTAAACAGGCCCAAGATATCACAAAAGTGACCTGCTTTCAGTTAATCATACTGTCGTGACTAGCCAGAGATTGACAGTGGATCCACCGGGTCACACAAACATTTTAGTTTAGAACCAAAGGGAGCGATATTTAAAGGGGTTTTGCCAAGAAGTGAGTTCCTTACCTCTTATCTGCTCAGGAGAGAAGATAAACTCAGCATGCAGTGTCATGAACGACTGCAGGGGTGAGAGGGAGGGGGCTGAGCAGAGAGTGAGGAAGCAGGGAGTGTCTGCAATGTTTACTCAAATAATTACATTACAACCAGTGAATTCTCTATACGGCAGACAGCCTCATACACTGCCCTTTTCTCCCCAGTCCCTTGCAAGCTGGTTCATGTTCCCTGTTATCAGATAAGAAGTGCAAACAAGCAAGCGTGGCCAGATCAGCTCCTGTCAGTGTCCTGGTCGTGTCTAATGTAAACTGTCAGGAAATTAAGGGAATCTTCGTCATGCTGTAGCTCTCAGTGGCTTCACTTTTTTAATGACATATATTTAGAAAAGTGATTAAATACCCATTTTGGAGGATCCCACGTCAACACTACATCGTGGCAAAACCCCTTTAAGGGGGCCCCTGGTTCACACCTTTCATCTCTGTACAGGTATCTGGACTTGCTGCAGGAAACGCCTAGGTTGCTACCACTGACGTGGTCAGCTGCAGTGACAGCAGTGGTTCAGGCATGGTACTAGAGGTGCAAGCGAGAGGTGCACTCAGTCAGGCAGAGGGTTGAGGCAGGCAGAGTTCTTCTGTAAATGGTGACAAGCCAAAAGGTCAGGCAACAGACAGAAAACACAGAAGACAAGCCGAGATAAGTACCAGGAATCTGAGACAATATATCCTACAGGAGCTCGAGGATACATGAACAAGGAGCAGGCACTGAGATGTGGGATGTGTCCATTTTAGAAACCAAAGACCAGCGATCTGCAGGTAGCACAAAATGGCCCTTTAAAATCAGAGAGGACCACCGGGCATGCCCTAAAGAAGCCGGGGCAGGGGAAACAAGTCAGCCACTCGAGTGCAGAACGAACGGCAGAGAGTAAGTGGCCGCAGGAGCGCCTGGGTTCAAGATAAATGTATTTTTGGACTGTTATAGTTTGTAATGAACGCCTGAGAATATCACACACATGCGTTCATTGGTGACATGTGCAGGCACCTCAAAATACACATCTACAGATTTTTGTCTACCCTTCAACAGTTTGATTATAAGTTTAATCAATTTGTAAAGTGGTTGTATAAGATCAGAAATACATAGCTGCCTTTTTATAAAAACAGCACCACACCTGTATACAGGTTGTAAATGGTATTGCAGCTCACCCTGTTCACTTCCCTGGAGCTTAGCTGTAATACCAGACAAAAGTTCTAGACAGGTGTGGTGCTCTTTCTGTGGAAAAGAATGATTTTTTTTTTTAGCCTGTACAATCCACTTTAAGAAAATCTTCCAGAGGTGTAGCCCCAATGCACTACAAAAGAACAGAGCACATGTAAATCCAAAAGCAATACAAAAAATACACAATACAGCTATCACAATTTATTCATTTATGATCAGTATAAAAAATAAAACAAAGTCCAATCTCGTGAGAAATAGAATCAGAGGATAACAAAGAAAAGTATGAAAGAATTTAGTGCTAATAATATTGGTTTTAAAACATGGTGTAGGGAAATTTCATGCAAATCCATTATAAGAAAGTATGGTATAAGTGTGACCAGATATATAGATTTTAAAGGGTTATTTTCTGTAGACTTCAGAAAAATTTAATAAATGGGAGTCTCACAATTCAGAACCACATGATCCCTACATTAGGGTCACTGGTTAACATTTGTAGCAGACATGAATGCTTTATCACTTTGCATCAAGTGCATGTAGTTGATGGAAACTGTGGCACGACCCTCATGTTGTGGCTTTAGCGGTATACAAGAAGAATCTGTTGCTTATGTTATGCTTGCCTTGTCACATACGATATGTTGTTCCCTGCGCTGTGTCCTTTAGTCTATAAAACACAGTAGTTTCAGAGCTTTTACAGCTTGCAGCCTATTCTGCCAGAGAGGAGTCCAGTTTATTCATGAACAGGTGTTAACTCCACCTACCCAATTCTTACTGACTGCTTTCTACTATTCACAGTGATAGGGAGAATCTTTGGTGGGCGTGACTGGCATCAGGTGGGCGTGGGTAACACACCGTGAATAAATTGGACTCTTCTCTGGCAGAACAGGCTGCAAAAAAAAAAAGGATTTGAGCATTAAATGGTCTGAAACGGCTGCATCTTACACAAGAAGGGAAACAGTGCTTTAAACTGTGTATCTATCACTAACTTATAATGTCCTCATCAAGGGCAGCATAACCTATGTGACAGGTTCCCTTTAGGAACCACAAAACCAGTACAAATCCTAGGACTGAATAAAATATAACTTTTAATAATACACAATGAAAATATCCTAGCAAAAACATTTATTATTTAGAATTATTTGCCATTTATTTACTTATTGTGAGTATAGTTGTATATATTTTGTTTATAGGGATTTGTGGTTTTCTTATATCATTTATTTAAGGAATCTGTGTAGGCATTTCATGTAGGGTTTGTCAGGACTTGATAGTTAGGTTACTGGTGGGGGCGCCCTTTTCAGGGCAGCTTTCCCCATATCTGTGTAGGTAGTGTATGGTATCATAGGGGATAAGCTTAGGGTAATCTTTAGGTCTAGTTTTTTCTAGGATATTTTAATTGTGTTAAAGTTATATTTTATTCAGTCCTAGGATTTGTACTGGTTTTGTGGTTTATGTGAATTATATTTTGTACAATTGCTATCATATAGGGTGGCCCTTACCCATTTGTATACTTTATTGGGCATATGTGGTTTAAGGTTCCCTTTAAGTCAATAAGAGTCTACAGTGAATAATACCCCTTTTTTACAGCAGGATTTCCACTGGGCCCAGAGGGCACACATGGACAACCCTACATGCATCATAAAATAGCTTATAAGTAGTTCAGGTACATTGCTGCATCAATAATTATTAAACAATATAATTTTGGATTACTATATGAAAAGGCACGTATAATTTATGCTCAGAAAATAAAATGCCACATATGTCTGGTGAAATACATAGTGATTGAAAGAATGCCACGTGTAAGATATATGTTCATTTCCTATATATAATGCAATCTGAAGTCTGTGTTCAGGATAAAAGAGTACATAGAAAACGTGCACTGAAGTGACTAATTCAGGCTCATCTCTGCCGCAAGTTTCTCTACATTGTGACTTATGCCGGAGAGCTGCTGCCAGGCCTCTTTGTCAGAGGAGTCATCCAGATCTCTGCGGAGCTTCAGGCTATCCATATCGTAGCACAAGCTGTCCACATGACCCTGCATACGCCGGATTTCATCATTCTTCTCTGCAATCTGAAAAGAATGAAAACATTTGTTTTCTGGTTCAAAGAACGAGTGGTGTGTTCAATGGCTGTGCAACGTGGGGAAGGAAGTCTATTAATGAATTCGGAGGGTCTGCTGGTGGGGTGGATAATGCACACAGATGGGTTACTTGTGACCTAAACAATGTTAACTTAGCAACAAATATAAAACACATGATGGCTTTCTATGCAGACAGTCCACAGTAAATGAACAGAAACGTCTATCCATGTTCTGTTGATCATATGCAGCGAGATAGGTCTCACGGAGCCCCATCAAGGGCGAGATGCCTTCCTGTACTCAGACCATCTACTACATTACTGAGGAATTACAAGACGTTTTATGGTCATCCGGACTGTTGTACGAGGATGAAAAAGCAACATTCAGCCATTTTTCTTCATCAAGGTCTTTATTAGTTTTGAATGTCAGCATACATACAGGAATACAATCAACGGGGTTAATTTGAAGAAATTGGGGCACATTTATGAAGCCAGTCGCGCCAGACACTTGGGCGCCTAGTTTCAAAAAAAAGGGAGTGGCCTCTGTAAAAGGGAGGTGTCCTGGCAGAAAGTGCACGGCTTAACAAGGCCGGGCACAATTTTGGCACAGTTAGAGGCATGAAGCCAACTTAAAAATGGTGTAAAGTTAGACTAGTCAGTTCAAACATGCGCCCAATTTATCAACACTATGATAAATTGTAAGACTATCTGGTCTAGATGTAAACTGTCTACGAGTTAGACGGTATTGATGACATTGCCCCAATATGATGGGAGTGCCAAATGAATGTAGTTGAGCTTGCACGATCCCTTATGAAAATCCAAACTACAGGAGTAGGCGAAATATCAGAAAAAGACAATAAAAAAAAAGTTATAAAGTAAGAAATAAAATGAAATTAATAAGATATCAAAAACTCTTTTCTAAAGAAAAAAGGAACAAAAAAAAAAGAACGATAAAAGGGAGTGAGTTACATGTAATGAAGGACTCATAGATGAGTAAGAAGGAATACAGAAGAGTCTAGTGCTAAAAATTCTACTTCCCAGGGAGGTAAAGGACACTCTCAAGAGTATGGTTACATTAACAGGGTATGAATCCATAAGAGAGTGATTAAAAGGAGATGACTGAAACGCTAACCATTAATACCGGGCTTGATGGAGATGATCATTTTGCACACAGCTATTCCTTTTTCCATATGGCGTGAATAGAAAATTTCCAAGAACCATTGTACAGTGGCTGGAGGATCAGGTGGCTTCCATTGACATGGGATGACCATCTTGACGACTTGTAAGAGATGGCGTAATAAAGATTTTTTGTAGGTGGGAATAGCCGTCTCCAAAAGTTTGGCTATTTTTACACAAAATCTGAATATGAAACTTCGAATATGGACATGACAACTGAACTGCAGCCCCTAGTATCAGGCAGCTGCTTTCAAAGACTTATAGCAGAGAAAGAGCACATGGTCTTTCTAGTCTGCCCTAGATACAAAGAGGGACAAAAATCCTGAAACAGCGTTGTCTGTAGATGAGAGATACTGGCTTGGCTAAAAAATCCTTTTTTGCTTTCAAGACTCGGTGGAGTTCATTTAACAGCTAATTTTTGAGGCTTTGTTACAACCATACTTCAGGGCGCTGGAGGCATCGGTGCTCCTTTGACATGAATGACCTCTTGTGATAAAGAGATGCTAAAATAGAGGGGAAAGGCCCAAAACAAAAAAATCTAAAGAACTTCGTTGGTGAACTCTCACTTAAGGAGGAGATTCATCTTCCCTTCCTAGATACATCCCAGTCAGGTTTACATTCAGTTACTGCAGATTGTCCAACCACATCTGCTCCAAGTTAGTTCAAAAGTATCCACTGCTTTTTCACTAACATGATTTTTCATCTTCCCCTAGTTGGTGTAGATTGTGCCCCCTTGTTTTTATGGATAGTGTCCAATTACTCTCTACTGGTCTTGTGAGGATAGGATGCTGCTTTACAGCAACATTTGGGCTATGTTCACATGGTGTGCTCACTCCCTGTGTACATACGTTTATAGATGCGTGGTTGGATCCATGTTTCGGACCCAAACACGCATCTAGCAATTAGCTGTGTGATCTTACACTGCTCGCAACGTAAAACATGCATCGGCGTTCAGACGAGTGATCGCCGATGCCGGTCTCATTGCGTCTTTCGGATGCATCTTTCAGATCCGTTCAAAGAATGGTCATGTTAATTCTTGGTCCGAAAGATGCAGCAGGCGCCCTATGTAAAACTATAGGGTGCAATCCTGCTGCAGCCAAAACGCATCAAAACACGCACCTGCGTGCTACATGTGTGTTGGGTCCGTTTTGGATCCAATTGAGGCAGCATTTTTGGATGCAATTTTCGGATCCAAAACGCCATGTGAACATACCCTTAAAACCAGTCAACTATTTAAGCTTAATAAACATAGCAACATAGTTGATAAGACTGAAAAAAGCCCAAAGTCCAATCTCTAACCCTACAATGTTGATCCAGAGGAAGACAAAAACCCTGAGGAAGATGCCAATTGCCCCATACTTGGCTTCGATATGGCAAAATATCAAAATGAATCCTTGAGTCAACATCCTATTTGTAATATTGTATTTTTTCAGAAATACATTGATGCCCTTTTTGGGCTACAATATTCCAAAAACTCCTCTTCAATAGTTTTTTTTATTTTGTTTTTTAATTTACACAGTACAATTCAAATTAAGGGAATATACAGTGCATTTATTAGCTCTGGCAAAAAAAAACTTGAGAAAATATATACTGTAGTGGATATGCAGTTTCCGTTTGCAACTAATATGGGTCAATTGCCAAAGAAAAACATTTAAACAGGAAAAGAAGGACCTGTCATCTGACAGGCAAATATTATCCTGGGTGGTTATAATAACCCTATTGCAGCTCACCCTATTCACTCCAGTGAAGCGGAGCTGTAATTCCAGACACAACCTTTGAACATGTGTGTTGCTCTTTCTGGGAAAAAGCAGGGATTTCTTTTTTTTTTTATTCTGTACAACACAGTTTTAGAAAATTTTCACAGTTAGGCAAGGGGTTCAGGTCTAACCCCAGTGCACTAGAAGGTTATGTCTACATGGCCTAAGTTAAAATGGCGTTGGAAATCCAACGATATTTTAACTTCACCGTACCACAGTTTTTGGGGCGGGATTGTGCAAAAAAGTGGTCCTTTTTCGGATTTCAGCTGTCCCATTACATAGCAGTGTACAGGAATCAGACGGAAGATTGAATATGTTCTTTATTCCGGCGGAGGCTGGTGGTTTAGAAATCTGCCAATAGAAAATAAGTCCTGTGTAGACAACAGCAAGGATTTTCTATTGCGGTCTATGGAGCAATGGTTAAAGTCAGATTTTCGGCGGATTCTAAATACCGAATCTGCCGAAAATCCAACCAGAGGTGTGGAGACGAGGCCTAACAGAACACATTACATATAAAGCTGAAAGTAAAAGAAGAAAACCAGAGTAAAGCGTTCACAGTTTATTAATTTATGATCAGCAGTATAAAAAAGTCCAATATCGTGAGAAATAAAATCAAAGGATAAAAATGAAATAATAAAAGAATTATGTAATTGACATATATGATTCTACTAATAATATTTGTTGTACAACAACGGTGTGGGGAAATTTCATGCAAAACCATTAGGAAGATACAGTCCACTTATAACCTGCTATATACATTTTAAAAGTCTTCTTCCCCATAGATTTTTAGAGCACTAAATATGCTGGAAAAATTTGATAAATGGGAGTCCCACAGTTTCAATAGTCAACATTTCTAGTGGACATAAATGCTTGATCACTTTTAGCCCTAGTGGTGAAAAATCCACTTTTTCTTGTATATCCATACACTTCGATAGGTTGCTATATTTGCACAGTAACATAAATGTCAGGTGAATAAGCTGTGCAGTTTTTTAATACCAACTGACAGTAAATCTTGTGGGAATATATACTGTAAAAGTGGATGTGCAGTTTTCCTTTGCAACTGGTATGGATCAATGGCAGAAGAAAAACATTTAACAAGAAAAGAAGGACCTTAGCTAAAGTTCGGGACTGAAGGGTTATCTGACAGGTGACTAGAATATCTCTTAAACCTACTTTTTCAAGCACTGGCGTAACAGAGTCAGGACTCCAAGAAAACAATCACATCTTTTGCTGCTGGCCCCTTCTAAAGCATTAGTGCTTTAATCCTCTGCGCCATGCCCATCTGTCATACCCTACTAGCTGTGTAATAATTGTCACTGGGCCTACATCTATCTGGAATGCTAACAGTAGAATTAGTCGTGACTATAGATATGAGGGCTATGTTAAAGGCATTGGTAATAATTCTAATAGTATTTAGTTTTGTCATATATATATATATATATATATATATATATATATATATATTTATTTATTTATTTTGTACACCCTTACATAACATTTTGATCATCTCATTACATATTTTGTTCATATCCAACACTGAAAAATTAAATATTATGTACAGCTTCACCATAGTTAGGCACAGGAAATGAAGTGTAATGTTTCCTGTTCCAAACCCACAAGTCTAGAATAAAGATGCTATAGGACCCTTTATTTATTCTGCGACAAGGATCATATCAACCATGTGCGATTTCCTGCTAAAATGGAAATAAATAAGTTATAAGAAAACATTAACTCTAAAGGGATGCCTAAAGCAGGAACAGTACAATGGGGGCGAGTAATGTCCAGTCTGCTGCTTAGCATCCTCCCCCACTTGCCCTGTTCACCAGCTGCCCATGAATAATTGGAAGAGGAAACAAGAAATTCAGGTTTACAGACCACATACTTCCTATACCATATCTGCTTAGACCCTGAGGCTCTACACTGACATCTGTTACCCCAGTATAGATCCGATGTTGTCTATACAGGCAGCAACCAGGGCAACACCATACTACCAGTGTTTGTCCATGTACTGGTCTATGTCATGTAATGGGTAAATAATAAAAGATCATATAAATCATTCACATAATCTAATATTATTTACTTCCTGCCTTTGAAACAATGACAGGGGAATATAGCTCAGACAAGGATTCACTAAAACTAACATGCAGCAAGAGCTCTATTCATCCCTGAATCCTGCAAGCTCTCCATAATTTCCTGACCCCTATTCTAGAGGAGGGTTATGACTGTCAGACATTCAGTAGAGGGCATGTATTTAGGCTGAAGCTATACATTATCACACAATGTCCCTATGGAGAAAAAGTCAGCTGCAAGCCTTAAAATAGTCCTAAGGACACTTGTGACTGCCTCATTGGAAAAAATTTAATTTGCAATTGAAGATTCGTATCCTTGCACTATAAGGACTACAGCAGGGCTACTAAAAAGGAACTCGGAGAGGATTTCTACAGGTCCTTGGTATTGTACAGTAATGTAGGTCTTAGCACAGTTTGGGAGGCTTTCATAATGGGTCTTGTGCCATAGTCTTCAGGGATTTTATGACACAATCTCCAGATATTCAAGGTTGCAAAACTCACCTTTCTATAGCTTGCACTTCCCTATTTTATCTTCTCCTAGTAGACTTTTTGTTGTAAGTAATTACTACTAAGACTTGGTTAAGCCAGCCATGCACATGAGATGGCGGTGCTGACAGCCGTCTGTCCTGACTTCCCAGTTAAAGGGCTAGGATTTGCCATCAACATCAGATAGGGGTTGCTCCCATATATTGGACCAACACCCATCTCGAGAACAAGCCCCGAAACCTTTCCATTCTGAACAGAGAGGTTGTTGGGAACCTGCTATTGAAATCAATGGGCGTTCCAAGTACAACACTGAGAAGTAGACAAGTTCCTGTCAGACACCTCCATCAGCAGCTTAAAAAGGACCTGTGGCAACTCCTGACAAGTCTGTGGTAGTAAATACTAGTGTTCTACATTAATTAAACAATTTTGGAACAGGTTTATTTAGAGCTCAATGTTGTGAGGTTTCTCTATCATTTCTTGTAGTAATTTATTACCAATCCGTCATCTGGGTGTCACCAATTAGGGGTATGTTCTGCACAGTCTGACATTGTCCAATCAGTGCTAACAGTCAGTATGGGCAGGGACACATCCTTTTGGAAACTGGATTGGTATCACCCAGTTGACAGATTCAGTAATACATGTCTAGAAGTAAGAGGAACAGCACAACACAGAGTTATAAGAGGAGATGCTCCAGAATAGTTATTTCACAGGGAACACAAAGATTTAATAAAACACAGAGCTGAGGTCATGTGTTGTTGTAATCTAGGAGTCAGTATATTCTCCTTACTCTGCTCTTTTCTTTATTATTATTATCATCATCATCTCTCATTTCTACCTTTTCTGTTTCTCCTCTTCTATCCTGTCCCTCCTCTCTAGTTATATAGATTTATCCTGACTTTCCTCTGCAAAAAGACTTTTCTGGGTAAAAGAGAGTGTCAACCAGATTTTACATTAATCCCTGCACTGAAAGCCCAACCTACAAATAAGAATGTGACTGATTCCTTTAAGCAACACGGACTCTTTATTAGAATGATTTTCATGTATGGGGGCCAGTGAGGCCAATCCGGCCTGACCTCATTGAACAACATCATGAAGTTTCAATATCAACTCCTAAAATAAATGACCCATTGATCGTGTGATTTGTAGTTTGAGCAGAGATAAGTAGCCTCCAGACAACACTGGTGCAGCTTGTTGCAGGAGAAAAAAAAATAGGATTCCATAGGTAGAAATCCAACTTGTCCAATCTATGCCTATATGCCCCACTAAGGCACACATTCATCCTAAATGGGTGCCCAACACTAAGGTCTCCCTCCATAACACCGCAACGAGCGTCTCCCACTTTGGACGCCTCTGTGTGAACATGTATTATATGAATGGTCATTAATGTGAATTATACCATGCAATACTACGTGTGAGACATCCTACACCTTACTCTAGTGATAAGAGTCGATGGGACAACCTCTTTAATGAGCAATCTTCTATTGTCTCTGGTTTAAAGAAGAGTTTTGAATATGACATTCTAAGCTGCAGGGATGTTGTACTTGCAGAAAACAGTTTACATACATAGAAAGCTGATGCATGGCTCTAGACCAAGCAATTTCTCTGCTTAGAGGAGTGTCCATTTTAGGCCTTTTTTAACGCAGGCTATGTTGGAAAACTAATAGAGTGGTGTAAGTATCTGTACAGAAAGCTACAACGTGCCTTTTAAGAGTTCCTCCAACCTAGAGGTGATTCACATTAAATATTATGCAAAAGCATGAACTGCAATTTTTTTCATAATAAATTGGCATTTATGAAAATCAGGCTGCACTGTCTGTCTGGCAGGGAAGCCAAGGAGACTTAGGTTGGGTTCTTTACGTTGTAGGTATTAGGAAAAAATGCACCCTGTTGAGTACTGTGGCTGGCCGATGGACGTTAATGGAACAAACGTAGTCCTATCCGAACTAAGTTTGTTCTATTTGCTGATGGTCCACGCTTTCTGTGCGGGACCCAAAAGCATAATGAACCATGGTCTGCAAGGTAAAGAAAAAAAATTACTTAGAAATTACTATAAAACTGCCCATATAGCTGCTGAAATTCATTATCTAAAAGAGGACATCAAATCTATCTCCACACCCAATCTAGTCACCGTACTGTGTTGTATATTTGACTGTCAGACACCTCCTTAGTTTCTCCTGCTTCTAAAAACTAAACATGGACATAACTGAACTTGGCAAAATTGACGCATCACTTTGCACCTTCAATATCCTTATTCGTTGAGAGCAACGCACCGTTCCCGTGCCTACAACTGTGTAAGACAGGATGCGCCATCTCTAATTTAAACACATTTTTCTTATTTGGCCTTTCATCCGCCAGAAAATTACCAAAATGTTAATACACTCACTTTTTATATATATAGTGGTCCCTAACCATACAATATGAATTGGTTCTGGGATGACCACTGTGTATGGAAACCTTAACTCTGTGTAAAACTGGTAATTGTTTCAAGGCCCCAAAATTTCACTAGCAAAATGAAGATTTAAGAAACTGAAGCAGACATTTCACAGTCAGAAAGAGAAGCTGGAAATCACTTCTTTCACTCATGTACTTTATATACAATAAACCAGAAAAAAATTAAAAATAGGGCCCTCACCTGGTGTCCAAAGTAGCCTCTCATCTTGGCACATGTAAAGAGCAGTACAGAACATGTAGTACTGCATGCATCGCACTGCAGAGAGGCGCTACCAGACCGCCCATCACTGCATGCACTTCACTAATACAAATGTTTTTTTACTTAAAATGTTCATAATTGGTTGGATCAATGTCTGGGACATTGTATCTTGAAATTACACTCAACATACAATGTCGCAGGAAAGACCATTGTATGTTATATTACTGTGAGGGACCACTGTATTCGAACATTCTGGCCTGACTTCTGCAAAAACCCTCCTCTGTGATTTATCAACAAGAAGGCTAGAGCTGCCCATACATATTAAATAAGCAATGCAAAGTCGACAGATTGTGGTGGGACTAGAGAGCCATTTAATGTGTATGGGAGTCTACTGACTGACAGCAGATGTGGATTTTAACATGCCCAGTCCTTGGTGATCATAGGAGGTGTCTGATAGTAGTTTATTTCCCTAACCCCACTAATAATGTATGCAAGGTCAGCAGTGTCATACCAATGACCATGTCTGGTTGGTAATCAATAGGACACCTCTGCATCTTCACCAATGCCTCTTGTGTTCTGCTGTGACCCTTGTGCCCAGTTTCTGACTTCTCATTATCTCCTGACACATTTCTGGTTTATGTTCTGACTGATTTTCTGTGCCAATCTTCAGCTTTATTCCTGACCATGCCACTGGCACATGTAAGTTACTGCTGCCATTCTGTGACTATCCTGTGGACCATGACCATAGAGTTCTCTAGGCAAAGTTCACACCTTTTAGGTTAAAGACAAGGGGATTCCTTAGTTTAGCAAGTGTCTGATGGAAAGTGGCTTAGAGAATCCACATTTCACTACATGACTAACATACTCACCTGCTAACACTTTCCCATACAAGAATTCTGCTACATCCCCTTGTCTTCTGCAGTCCATTGCCTCACTCTTTGACACTAAAAACCTTCACAGTTACCATTTTCAATGTATAACATTGTCTAAAATTGTCCCATAACCATTATTTCAACAATTCTTCCACCCAACATATGGAAAGTTACCTGCTTCTTTTCCTGCGCTCCTTATAGATTGTAAGCTCCTATGGGAAGGGCTGCTACATTACATAGCTCATAAACAAGGTGTTAATTTAGCTGTACCACCACTACAGTTTGCTTACCAGACATTATGCTTCATGGGGTGCCCTGGAAGCCGCTTTAAACATTATTTTAACAACAATAGATCATGGAGTTTCCATTTCCGCAATTTTCTAGTAACTTACGTAAAAGGTCTTCATTTTATATACGCTGTATAACACATACACAGATAAAAAAAAGGAAGATAATTCTCATCTGGTCCCTGATCGCTGCCGCTATGGAAATACCCAGGAACAGCTCGTTTTAATTTCCGAGTTCTCATTCCAACACACAGAAGAGGCTCCCGCTCTATAGAAAGTGAATGAAGCGCAAGCTTCTCATGTGTCAGGACAAGAAGCCGGAAGTGAAGAGGAGCGGATCCATGGGCGCTTTGAAGCGGCAGCAGCGGGAGACCAGGAGGTAAGCATCACTTTTCTTTCTATTTTGTGGCCACACTGAACTATCATTTTATCAAACAACTCCTTTAAATTGAAAATGATCTAAAAAGAGAAAAAAATGTTGTGCTGGAGGGAAATTATGTGTCCTATTTTCGTTCTTCCCATGTCAAAAAGCAGGAGTCCAAGCTATTTCTGAAAAGGGGAGTGTCATAAACAAATTCTTATTTTGTCGCTGACCTCAGATTTGTCATCGTTAGCCTTTTCTGATGGGTCACACATAGTAAGCAGCACTCCCTCCACATATTGTGTGCCCAGTTTGCATGCTTTGAGCACGTACCTGATTATGTAGCTGAGAGATGTGCTCAACCAAATGGTTTTTCTCTACACGCAAGAGGGAGTTTTCCTGCTGAACCTTGGAGTGTTTGTTCTGTAAATCTGTCAACTGCTTGTGCAGTGAACTTCCAGTCATCTCTACAGATTTCCTGCCTTGTTGTAGCTGCAGTACCTATAAACCAAAGAAATTCAACCAGCTTTAACTGACAAGGACCATGTAGCTTAAAGGCAATCTTCTTTTATTGGTCCAATGCATGTAAAAAAAAAAATAAAACTGTATACATACTAATAATTTCAAATATTCTATCCTTCTGTATGCACCGCTCCTATAAAGACCTGTAGGCCTACATCTTACATCAGCTGTACAGTGGCATTATAAATGCACATGGATGGTGGAGGGCCGCTTACAGATTTAACATTATGACCTAGATTATGTCACTGACCCTGACAGAGTGTGCCGATTGTTGGCTTTCTATACTATGAATAGTCCCACTACGTTATCACCAAGCCTTTATATCGCAAGGTCCCTACCATTAATTCTTAAAGAGAACTTGTCAGGTGGTTCATGCTGCTCTGTCTGAGAGCAGGGTGTGAATGAGGTTGAGTAACTGAGCTCTGTGATATATAGGTTTATATGATTTGGAGCTGTCAAAAAAAAGGTTAAATCCTGATCAGACTTCTTAAGAGACAGTGGAAGTCACGTTATACTGCCCACATGCAGTGACTGACAGCTTTCCCTGTATCAGTGTGTGTACAGAGTAAACAATCACTGTATGTATGTTTGTAGATTGTAAGGGCTTGTTCACACGACGTTTTTGTGATCCGTTTTACGGATCCGTTTTACGGATCTGACAATTGTCAGTGTGATTAACATTGCTTTCAATGGCAAAAGCGCATCGCTGTTCACACGAGTGATTGCCGATGCGCTTTTCGCGATGCGTTTTTCGGATCCGTTTTAAGAATTGACATGTCAATTCTTCTTGCGTTTTACGCAAGAGAAATCCCCATAGGAAATAATGGAGTGCGCTTTTGGCATCCCGAAAGCGGATGCAAAAGCGCAGCATACATTTGGGTGCGTTTTAGATCCGTTTTCGATGCCAAAAACGCATCCGTAAAACGCATTGGATTTAAATTAAATATAAAATTTAATTTTAAATGTTTGGCTTATATTTAGTTTATAAATGTATGTAAATATATATATATATAATATATATAAAATATATATATATAAATTTATATAATAGAAATATATATATATATATATATATATATATATAATATATATATTTTATATATAAATTCTATACAAAAGTTTAAATGTATATAATATTATAAATGTATATAATAGTATATAAATGTACATTTATATATATGTACATAAATATATATATATATATATATATATATATATACAAAATATATATTTCTTTTATAAATATTTAGTTTAGAAATTATTTAGTTTATACATGATTGTTATTAATTAATTTACATGTGGAGGGTTTGAAAAATATTGGTTGATTTAAAAAAAAAAAATAGGGGAGGGTTCTAAAATCATAGGTGTATGTATAGCTGACTGACACTAGGTAAAAAAATGGTTTTTTTCTTGGTCATTGATAGGTTATATTATAAATTTAAATTGCAGTTTGATAGGTTGATTTTAAATAAAGCATTGAAAAAACGGATCCGTAAAACGCATGCAAAACGCATCCAATTAGCATCCAAAAAGGATCAGCTGTTGCGTTTTCTGGATCCGCTTTTTGGATGCAGTTTGCATCCAGTTTTCGCAGGTTAAAAACGGATCCGTAAAACGCATCCAAAACGGATCCAAAACGTCGTGTGAACAAGCCCTAAGCCCTCACGCGCAGGGTCCTCTCTCCCTCTGTTGTGCCAGTTGTAAGTCATTCACCGTTATTATTGTACTCATTTGACTTATGTATGTAACCCCCCTCGAATGTACAGCGCCCTGGAATCAATGGCGCTTTAAAATAATTAATAATAATAATTAAGTATGTGGGAGGGGTCAGCAGTACTTTCACAGATTTTCTTTGCTTTTTACTCAAAAATCCTGCTCCAAATCATAATAACCTATATTGTTTATCACTAAATTCAGCTGCTCTCCCTCTCTTCTATCATATCATCCTATATATCACACAGCTTGGCTTCTCTCCTCTATCATGTAACCCTAGATATCATAGAGCTCAGTTTCTCTTCTCCATCATATAGCCCTATATATCCCAGCTCAGCTCCTCTCCTCTATCATATAACCCTATATATCACAGAGCTCAGCTCCTCTCCTCTATCATATAACCCTATATATCACAGAGCTCAGCTCCTCTCTCCTATCATATAACCCTATATATCACAGAGCTCAGCTTCTCTCCCTCTATCATATAACCCTAAATATCACAGAGCTCAGCTTTTCTCCCTCTAGCATATAACCCTATATATCACAGAGCTCAGCTCCTCTCCTCTTTCATATAACCCTATATATCACAGAGCTCAGCTTCTCTCCCTATATCATATAACCCTATATATCACAGAGCTCAGCTTCTGTCCTCTATCATATAACAGTATATATCACAGAGCTCAGCTTCTCTCCTCTATCATATAAAACTATATATCACAGAGCTCAGTCTCTCTCCTCTATCATATAACCCCATGTATCATGTAGCTCAGCTTCTCTCACTTTATCATATAACCCTATATAGCACAGAGATCAGCTCCTCTCCTCTATCATATAACCCTATATATCACAGAGCTCAGCTTCTCTCCTCTCCTCTATCATATAACCATATATATCAAAAAGCTCAGCTTCTCTCCCTCTATCACCTTCTGCTCTCAGATATATCAGCAAAAAACTACTTGACAGATTCTCTTTAAAGGGGTTGTCGCACTGTAGACATTGATGGCATATCACTATGTCATCTTAAGAACAAGCCCTGAAACCTCTCTGTTTTGAACGGAGAGGTGGCTGGGACTCTCCCATTGAGATCAAAGGGAGTACGTAATACAGCGAAGCGAGACAACTTTCATTATAAATGCTTCATCCCACCTATGGTCAGTCATCTTGGTGTAGCAGATAGCCTATTTAGTACAAGATGATCAAAATTTGAGCCTTAAATATTCTACTATCATTAGCAATATTGTAGAAGACAGTACTGTTAGGGCACAAGGTCTTGCTTGTGTGCGATGTGCACCGTTAGTATATCCTACAAGCTGCATTCAACAGTTTACGACCTTACTATCCACATCTCTGTATGTCAGACTTTTTCAGCCCTTTCTTGACTCTTCTGCTACTCATTATAGTTGATTGTTCAGATACTGGTGTATATGCTCTATGTCACATTTAATAATAAAATTATTATTGTGTTTTAGACAGTTTTAGTTGCATTTGTGACATGTTTTTGCAGGCATGCAAAGGGGCATTGCTTTACTGCAAGGAGGAATGGGCTTATAGAAAAGAGATGTGACTTAATTGTGCAACACTGTGGTGTAATAATTGGTGCAATCTAAGCCAATAAACAAGTGGTAAATGGTATAAAGTTATACCAAAGTGTCTAAATAGGTGTCAGATTTATCACATAGCATGAGCCACTGTGATAAATCCGGCACCTTTTTAGACTGTGTATACTACATTGCTGCGTGAAAGTTGTGAACCCTTCAGAATGATCTATATTTCTACATAAATTTTACCTAAAATACATCAGTTTTTCACACAAGTCCAAAAAGTAGATGAAGTAAACCGAATCTAACTAATTAGTCAAAATATATATAATTTTTAATTTATTTTTTGAGGAAAATAATCTAATATTGCATGTCTATGAGTGGCAAAAGTATGTGAACCATTGTTTTCAGTATCGTGTATCACCCCTGCAGCTCAGCTTTTCAGGTAATCATTGACTGCTCAATGAACTGCTCAATTCAGGTCCTTCCCCAACATTTCTGTTAGATAAAAGGTGAGGACTTTGAATTAGCCATTCCAAAATTTTACTTTTATTCTTTGGTAGGATGACTTGTTTGCTTAGCGTCGCTTTCTTGCTGCATGAGCCATGTTCTCTCCAGATTCAGCTCACGGACAGATGTCTTCACATTTCCCTTTAGAATTTGCTGGTATAATTCAGAAATCATTGTTCTATCAAGGATGGCAAATCTTTGAAGCCAAGATGCAGCAAAAACAGGACCAAACCATGATATTACCACCACTGTGTTTCACAGAGGGTATGAGGTTTTTATGATGGAATGCAGAGTTTTCTGTCTTCCAAATATAAAGCTTCTCATTTGAACCAAAAACCTTTATTTTGGTCTCAACCATCCACAAAACATTGTATCGGTAGCCCTCTGGCTTGTCCAGGTGATCTCTAGCAAACTGCAGATACTTTTCTTGGATTTCTCCTTGCAATCTTGCCACACACACCATTCTTGTTAAAGGGAATCTTTTGTCAATTTTTTTTTGTTTTACTTATTAAATCAAGCCCCTGATCCATATTATTTTCCTCTCAGTCGTTTTTATTTCCTGATTGTAAATTCCTCTATTTGGCCGTCTATATATGATTGTGGGGAAGACATTCTTGCTTGCACTGCTTTAACAGCAGTTGGAGAATTACTTTACAGCAGCTTCATGCACATAGGATTCTTAAGACAGTTTCTGTCCCATAGACGTCTATAGGAGAGTTTTCACTGTGAAGGGAGGGGAGAGGGGGAGCTGTGACATCTCCTCTTGTGGCTGGTGGATTCTGTGTTATCTGTACACAATGGTGTCTCTTTTCAGTGTGACCCTGCTGTTACTGATAATGAGCAGACTGCTGAAAAGCACTCTAACAGAACAGGAAGTGTCAGAAGATTATTAGGCCTAGTGGCCAAAGTGAAAACTGCAGGACTTAAGAATTATTTAAAAAAAATACTGAAAGTGATATGGAAAATTAAAAAAAACATAACCAAAAATTCCTAAAAAATGTGTTGAACATAAAAATGTGAGTTAAACAGTAAGTCATTTTTTGATGACACATTCCCTTTAAGGGTCGATCTGATGGTGAACCCATGAACATTAGTTAAAGTGAGAAAGGCCAGTAGTTGCTTAGAGGTTACCTTGGGTTTCTTTGTGAAATCATGGACAGTTATATGCCTTTCTCTTGGTGCATATTTGCTGGTCAACCACTCCTATGGAGGGTAAGAATAGTCTTGAATTTCCTCCATTCTTACACAATCTTAGTGTAGATTAGTGGAGTCCAATTGCTTTGGAGTTGTTGATGCTCATCAGGCTAGAAAAGGTTACAAAAGCAACTCTTCTGAGGTCTTCAGAAATCTTCTGTTCATGCCGTGACACACTTCCAGAAACGTGTTGTGAACATCAGACTTTTATAGATTATGGTACTTTAAATAAAACTGGTCATCTACCCCCACTTAATTGTCAAGCCATTAATTGAAAACTCTAAATTCCCCTCTAAGTTATCTGGTGATACATACTTTTGCCATTTTGATAATGGGTCGTTTAACTTAATAAATAAATCACCAAGTCTAATATGTTTGACGGATCTGGTTCTGTTTGTCTACTTTTAGGACTTATTTGAAAATCTGATGTAGTTTTAGGCTGAATCTCCACTGCATTGGACAATATAAAAGGACGAAAATCGACAGGTTTTTGTCTGATGCAGGACCACGGTTTTTGTCACGTTTTGCGCAAAAACCATGGTGGGTTCTCGTTTTTTTTTCCTGTCGCCCATGTAATTGATTGTATGGGAAGACGACAAAAAAAACGCAAATCACTGGCGTATCATACAACATGTTGTATAATACGCTGGCGATAGAAGACGAGTGGAGAAAAAACGACCTGTGGAGACCTTTGGAGGGAGTTGAAAGTCCGTGTTGCCCAGCGACAGCCCCAAATCATCACTGCTCTAGAGGAGATCTGCATGGAGGAATGGGCCAACATACCAGCAACAGTGTGTGCCAACCTTGTGAAGCCTTACAGAAAACGTTTGATCTCTGTCATTGCCAACAAAGGATATATAACAAAGTATAGAGATGAACTTTTGTTATTGCAAAATATTTATTTTCCACCATAATTTCCAAATAAATTCTTTCCAAATCAGACAATGTGATTTTCTGGATTTGCTTTCTAATTTTGTCTCTCATAGTTGAGGTCGACCTATGATGTCAGTTACAGGCCTCTCTCTTTTTAAGTGGGAGAACTCGCAAAATTGGCGGCTAAGTACTTTTTTTCCCCACTGTACTTTGCTTTAAAAATTACTCATATTATGTACTTTGGTCAAACACTGCTTTTATGTAATGTGACTATTATAATACAGTACTGTGTAAATCAGAAGCCATGAGGATTTATTAGCAAACCTGTTCCTGAGCTGCAGCAACTTTTCCCTTTTCATCACGTACAAGTGTTCTCCAGTGTGATAGCATCAGTTCTAGATGTCTCTCCTTCTCCTTCCCTGATGTTATCTCAGAAATTCTCCTTGTACGATTCAAGCTTTCTTGTTCTCGGAGTTGTCGTTCCTGTGAAAGTGCATGGATGCAAAAGTAAAGCAAAATTCTGGATATTTTTAATGTGGACAGTAAATTAAAAGCCAAAACAAGTTTACAAACATAGGTAATTTTATGTTCATGTTTCTTGTAACTAAAAACTGGAAATTATTTCAGTTTTGTTCAAGTGATTTCAAAGATCTACAAACATTGTCACTTTAAATTGACCTTTAAGGGGTTGTTTGGCAGAAAAAAACAATAATTTGAAATGGGGCAAGGCTGGAAAAAAAACAAAACCAAAAAAAAAACCAAAGAAAGTTATACTTGCAGAGAGAAACAAAAAATTCTCCCAAATAGATTCTAGTAGAGAAACCCGATCACAACAAAACCCGGGCACGCAGCCAATACAAAACAACCAAAACTACTAAGAACAATACTAATGCTTATGGGTCCAGATACATATTAAAATATAACTTTTATTAATATCTTTTATAAAAGGGACACCAAATAAGGTCCCATAAAAAACGTACTAAGACAAACTAATGGTACTAGAAATAAGCGGAGGGCTCACCACAAAAAGGGAATACAAAATCGCCAGATAGCCAGTCTTAATGGGCGATTAGTAGCTTATACTTCTATACTGAAACAAAAGGGACACAATAAAGATATCGATACCAAATAACAAGGCAATCACTATAAATCTACAATGATAGTATATACTTCCTCTTCCAACGCGTTTCTCCCACCTATCATGTGGGTTCATCAGGGAAAAAGGGAGTAAAGAAGGAATACTCCATTTCATCATGTGGCCACCAGTCTGAGCAGCGTTATCTTCTGCCATCACAGGATCTAAGGACCTGCTGTATTTATCTCTATAAACAAAGGACGTAAGCAATATATAATTTTGTTGTTTACAATTTATTCATTGGCATTCCTTCTTTACACTCTTTTTCCCTGATTCCCCCACCTATCATGTGGGTTCAACGCATTGGAAGTGAAAGTATATACTATCATTGTAGATTTATAGTGATTGCCTTGTTATTTGGTATTGTATATCTTTATTGTGTCTCTTTTGTGTCGGTATAGAAGTATAAACTACTAATCGCCTGTTAAGAATGGCTATCTGGCAATTTTGTATTCCTATACTATCATTCTTGGATCTTGTATTCTGTAAGGTGTTCTTGTGCGGGGTCGCCCCTTTCGGGGCAGGTGCTCCGCTTATTTCTAGTACCATTAGTTTGTCTTAGTATGTTTTTTATGGGACCTTATTTGATGTCCCTTTTTTAAAGGATATTAATAAAAGTTATATTTTAATATGAATCTGGACCCATAGGCATTAGTATTGTTCTTATTAGTTATGAAAGTTATACTTGCCTATCTTTTCCCCACTGCTGCCGCTGCCTCTTCCCTTCCCCGCTTTTATCCAACATGCAGAAGAGGCTCACATTCCAATGTAAGTTGGTACAAGAACTTGGAGGTGAAGAAGAACGGCAGTGGCAGAGGGCTATGAGGGATTTAAACTTTTTTTTTTGTTCTTTTACCTGGTATCCTGGTCCCATTTCAGATACATTTTTGTTGCCAGACAACCCTTTTAAAGGCATCATATGACAAGAGAAAATTTATACTAAACACTAATCAATGTGAGTTGACTGCCTAGACCTCCATAATCGTAGCTAAGCACAGCAACGCAATCATCGGTTTTCCATGTCGTTCACTGAGCAGAGAACTACAACATCGTTTTGAGACAAGAAACTTCTGTGCTTCTGTTCTTCAAATCAGCAAGGATCTCAGAGGCAGGACCCAAGCCAATAATAACCTTTTGGCACGTGCTAGCGATATGCCATAACAAAAGTAAAAAAAAAAACACTAGATAAATGGGAGCATCCAACTGCTGAAGAAACCTATCTGGTTGTAACAGGCCAGAGATGCACAAACTTCTCTGGTGCTATGGCCACATAGATTATAATATTTTTAAGAGCTATAATATAGTTTAAAGGGGTCTAAAACATTTACGCTATATTGATAATATATATCATAAATGTCTGATTGGTGTTGGTTCCTCTTTTGGGATTCGTACCTATTGGGAGACTATGGTTCCCTGCTTCCTTGTTCAGCAACCCAAAGATAAGAAAGACACATGCTCATGTAGCTCTGTCCATTGTAGTTTTGGGGAAACAGAAACAGCATTGCTTTCCGAACTCCCAAAAACTACACCGTAGAAAGACATATACTTGCATGTCCTGGATGTCCACCTAGTACCCACTTCTCTAGGATGCCAAATTTATCAGTCACTTGTGGTATATCCATGTATGTGCCATATAGATCTCAGATGGAAATACCACATTTAAAGGGGTTATCCATTTGATTCTATTCATTTTTTTTAGCATACTGATGATACATAAAAAAAAAAAAAACATAGTTACATATCCCATCACCTCAAATCTAGTGTTACCTCTCTCATCATCTGTTATCTGTTTACTCCTTGGCTCTGGACGAATGGGACACCAGCCACTGACTCGGTGCAGCAATCATGTGCCACTGTCTTAAAAAAAAAAAAAAAAAAAAAAGATCACAGTATTTACTTCCAAGCAGTGATGTCTGGCAATGGCACCTGACCGCTGCAGCCAATCAGTGGCTACAACGGTGATGTCCCATTTGGCTGGTGCCAGAAAGAAAACCTAAAACTGCCTGAGAGAAAGGACAGCTGCAAAACTGGATCCAAGGTGACAGGAGAGGCGAGTATAACTTTTTTCTTTATTTTATACGACCATCATTAGGCTAAACAAATGAATACAATCAAGTGGACAACCACTTTAAATAAAAATTCTGGGTAAAGCAGTGCAAGCCACACAGAGCCCCATCACCTGCCCATCACACTTGCCAAATAGTTTCGCTCTAACATGGTAGTTACACATGAGCAGCCACGAGTGGGCACTTACAGCATTGTTTAACGTGTGCACGGCTATCTACAATCAGTGCATGGAAAAGAAAAATGAGCCCCAGTCTAATTAAGGAACTCCTTTCTCTTCATCGGGAGAATTTGACAGCCATGTTATTGTTAACCATTAGGGCAGATACAAGCATGTTTTGGTTCTGAGGGTTGGAGTCTTTACAGAAAGGCATTACCAGCCCAAAATTGTGCACCTCTGCTAAAGGGAGAAGATCCACTTTTTTTTTTTTTTAAACAGGTTTTATTTATAATTTTTTTTTCAAATAAACTACAATAAACATTACTCTCACACATTTTACAGAGCCATTGTCCATCCAGAAACAATGTCCATCCAGATAGATGTTTATACAATTCTCCCCCTGCAGTGTTGCACAAAATAAACATGCAAATCATAGTACAGCATATTAACCAGATGTAATATTAGTATAGGAGGTCAATGGTAGAGAGTAAAAAGTGGGGATTACTTAACCATAATGGGTACTTCCCCAGATGTCTCCAATCATAGATGCCTCTAACTCATACACACACACACAACAATCATTCCACCATTCACATGAAGATCTACTTCTTATGTGGACTGACTTTAAAAGAATAGGGCATAGAAAATGTCCCTCTCTATAAAATTCCAGCTAAACACATGCTGCACCAGTTCTCTGGAATGTGCTACCCCATACAACCAGATTCATACCCAATACTTATAGTTGTAAGTGTGCCCTTAAAATACATCTACCACCACCCATAACCAGTCTTCCTTCCTCTTAGAACCTTCTCTATCAGTGAACTGCATTCTTCACACTCCATTTACTCATATGCACTTATCTGCCCAGATATTAACTCTCTACACTGCTGAATCCCAGACTGTCTATCGTCCATATTCTTCTTCTCTATCTGTCTCCTAAAACTAAATGTGGAGAAAACTGAATTCAATCTGTCCACCATCAGACTCTATCCCCTCATCTGATCTTTCTATCACAGTCGACAGCTCTACATTCTCACCTGTCCCGCAAGTCCGCTGCCTTGGGATAACGTTTGACTCTTCTATGTCCTTCAAACCACACATCCAAGCCCTGACCATCTCCTGCTGCCTCCACCTGAAAAAGATCTCTCAAATCCGTTCATTCTTTAACTTCGATACTACAAAAATGATGGTCCACGCCCTTGTCATTTCCCGCCTAGACTACTGCAACATCCTTCTCTGTGGCCTCCCATCTAGCACTCGTTCTCCCCTCCAGACCATCCTCAACTCTGCTCCCCATCTGATCCACCTCTCTCCTCATTACTCCTCTACCTCTCCCCTCTGCCAATCCCTAGACTGGCTACCCTTTGCCCAGCGAATCCAGTTTGTTAGTAACCACGGCTCTACATAACCTCTCCCTTCCATACATCTCTGCCTTAATCTCTAATACCATTGCTCACGCAATCTCTGCTCCTCATAGGACCTTCTTCTCTGCTCTCACCGTGTCAGCTCCTCACACAATCGTCTCCAAGACTTTTCCCGTGCTTCCCCCATACTCGAACTAACTGCCCCAACACATCAGACTCTCCTCCACCTTCACAAGCCTCAAAAGCAACCTGAAAACCCATCTCTTCAAGATAGCATATAACCCACAATATACCCACTACTATGACACCACCCCATACACGTCTGCCCCTCACCTTCTGTCTCTTCCCTCTCCAATTGTAGATTGTAAACCTTCAAGGTCAGGGTCCATTCTCCCTCTATACCAGTTGTTCGTCAATTATCATCACCACTGAACTTGTTTGACATACTGTAAGTTATGTATGTAACCCCCTTGAATGTACAGCGCCCTGGAACTAACGGCGCTTTAAAATAAATAATAATCTGTATATAAAGATACTGTCGGGGTGACAGGTTCATCCACTTTTAAGTCTGCTACCCTATACACTGTGTTCCAAATTATTATGCAAAGAGTGTTTAGAAGTGATAAGGTAAGAATGTTTTTGTTTGTCAGTTAAATTCATTGATGGTGATGTGTGTGAGGGCTCTTTATATCACTGAAAGCATTTCCAGACACCTGTGCTAATTAGTTTGGCAGGTGTGTCAAATTAAAGGCAAGACTACTTAAGAAGGCTGTCCCACATTATTAAACAGCCTACATTTTCAATGCCAAAATGGGAAAAAAAGCATGTGTCGGCTGCTGAGAAGCAACAAATTGTGGAGTGTTTAGGTCAAGGCATGACTACAATTAACATTGCCAAGACACTTCATCGTGATCAGCGCACAATCAAGGAGTATGTAGCTGATTCACAGCAAACGCGTGTGCGTGCTGATAAGGGAAAATTGAGGACTCTTTCCAACAGGCAATTACGTCATGTTAAAAGAGCAGCTGCAACAATGCCTTGTCATAGCAGCAGACAAGTTTTTGAAACTGCTGGTGCCTCCAACGTCCCCCGAACAACAAGATGCAGGGTCCTTCAGAGGTTTGCAGCTGTGCGTAAGCCATCCTGTCGACCTCCTCTATCTACTGCACACAAGCAGAAACGGCTCAAGTGAGCCAAACAATGCATGAAGACTGACTTCAAAACTGTTTTGTTCACTGCTGAGTGCCGTGCAACGCTCGATGGTCCAGATGGATGGAGGATGGCTGGTTGATGGACACCCCATGCAAACATGGCTACGGCGCCAGCAAGGAGGAGGTGGAGTAATGTTTTGGGCTGGAATCATGGGAGAGAGATTGTCGGCCCCCTTTAGGATCCCTGAAGGTGTAAAGATGAACTCCATAATGTATGTGGAGTTTCTCAAACAGCACTTCCTGCCATGGTTCAAGAAGAAGAACCGTGCATTCCGCAGCAAGATCATTTTAATTAATGATAATGCACCGTCTCATGCTGCAAATAACACATCTGCATCTTTGGCTATTATGGCATAAAAGGGGACAAACTTATGTGTTGCCCCCATGCTCCCCTAACCCAACCCGATTGAGAACCTCTGGAGCATCATCAAAAGGAGTGTCTATGATGGTGGGAGGCAGTTCACATCTAAGCAACAGCTCTGGGAGGGTATTCTGTTCTCATGAAAAACAATTAAAGCAGAAACCATCCAAAACCTGACAAATTCAATGGACGAGAGAGTTTCAGAAGCTCATTTCGAACAAGGGTCCCTATGTGCACATGTAACATCACCTAGAATAAAGTTTTGACTTGAAAACTGTTTTGATTTCAGTTTGTAATAACCGCTAATGCTATAATTTCACAAATGACCATTTTTTGGTTCGTTATAAAAATGAAAAGGTTGAAAACTCTGCTGTGCATAATAATTTAGAACATGCATTTTGAGGTTTTTTTTGTATAAAATATACTGTTATCATAGGCAGTTTGTTCAAAAACCTTCAATTATACTCTAATAGTTGATGACTGTGAAAATTACAATGACTGCAATTCATATAGTAATTTGTGAAAATAAGAAAATATTAATTTGCATAATAATTTGGAACACAGTGTATTTATGAAAGATGACTAGACTATTGTACAAATTGAGCACTTCTTACTTTAGTTTCACCCCCATCTCCACAATGATTGTTACCACTTATGAGCACACCCACACACCACTTGTTTGATCTCTTAATAGATTTGTTTTGTTGCTATGTAATGTTTGATTTTGTTTGTACCTGTACGGCGTCCTCTGCATTGTAAAGTGCTACAAAATATGTTCAAGCTATATGAACAAAGATTATTTTTCTTATTTTTATCATTAATCATAATAATACTACTTAAAATAACTCAATGCTGAACCTTATACAATATCTATTGTATTGAACTGACAAACAAAATTTTATTAAAAATAATTTTAAATAATTAAGACTGACTGACCCAAAGTAAAGACTCTTTAAGAAGTGAGGATCATACTTTCATTCAGTAGTTTCAACATTTACCATAACCACATTTAGTATTTTACAGATAGCAAATTCACTACACTTATGGCCCACCCTTAGGCCACTTGGGCCTGTGTACACAATGAAAGGGATGCAGTACTTGCAATAGCTCCATTGTACATCCTTCATTGCGCTGATCAGCTGAGGCCTTCGGTGTTCTTATGGTGGCCCTACAGAGAAACTGCAAGGTTTCCCCATAGATTACAGTAGGTTGCTTGTTTAACTGTGGAGTACTTTGTGACCTACCTGTTGTGAAGGGACTGTTCCAACAAGAGATTGTCCACAGTGGAGATTCCCTTTAAGGATAATGTCGAACAGCATTCTCTCTATGGTAGAGGTTTTACGCCAATAAATGGTGGAGATTTCAGATAAATCATATACAAAGTGTTACTTGGTATGTTAAAATATGGATTTATGTTTGTGAAAAGATATTCCAGTATGGTAACTGTGATGATGGCCATCATGTAAGCATTTGTTTCTTAGCATGGGGGCATAGAAGTAAATAATCTTAATTTGTATTTTATGTTCATACAGTTTATTATATATAATGAATTAATATTTAATTTAACTATTAAAAGGGTTGTTTCATAAAAACATGCCTTTTTTAGAAAAAAAAAAAACAGGATTTCTAACCCTCAGCAATTAGCTGCTACTGCCATAAAGCACATTTCCTCTGCAGTGGCCACTATAGAGGGACATTTAGCATTACATGCTTAAAGGGAACCTGTCACATAGGTTATGCCCCCCTTGCTGAGGGCAGCACAAGCTAGTGTCAGACCTGCTGTTCCCAGCACTGTGCCCTTTATTCTGTAAGATGCAGCAGTTTTAGAGCATTTACCCCTCAAAGCTTATTCATGAGCAGTTAGCCCCGCCCACCAAAGGCTAGCTCCACCCACCGGGCAGTCATTTACATGTTTCTAACTATTCAAAGTAATAGGTTTATCAGTTGAGGTGGGCGGGGTTTGAAAAAACTGACTCTTTGAATGACTCTTTTCTGGCTGAAAATGGCAGATTTGAGCATTAAATACATGAAAACTACAGCGTTTTACAGAATAAGGAACACAGCGCTGGAAACAGCAGGTCTGACACTAGCTTGCTCTGTCCTCAGCCAGGGGGGCATAACCTATGTGACAGGATCTCTTTAACATTTAAATAAATGGATGTTCCACGTAATACATGGAATCATTAGCTTAGCTCGGACAGAGCAGCTTTACATTTAGGCACATAAAGGGTGGTCTGAAGCAGGGGACCTTCTTTTATGGTGCCCATATCCCCTACTAGAGCATATGGACAAGGGTTACCCTGATGAGACAGCCCTTTCATGCTAGAAGTCCATAAAGACTACTGTATTTGCTATTAGTCAATATCTTATGCTCTGCAGTTACAGGGATGCAAAACATAGCAAATTATGATAAAATAGCTCTTGACCTGGATAAACAGTGAACCTTTTTTTTCATATTAGACAAAGATTGGTTATAACACGAGACAATATAAATGATCGTATCCAATAAAAATTCCAGTTGTCAGACTAAAACCATCCCCATCAACAGTGAAAGGAGACAAACATGGCCCCATGGAGATTATGTTTTCTAGTTCCGTTTTATTTATCTGTTGGTATACTGTGAAAAAGTTATCGGGGCTTCAGGAAACAATAGGGCGTACGTGGTCCCTTTTGGACTGTGCTAGCTTTATTTTTCATTTATATATGTCGGATACAAAAGCATGGGGGAATTTAGAGTATGTATAATGCCCCTCATTGTAGAGGGTAGGTTGTTCTACGGCGAATATTTATTGTAATAAAAAGTAAAAAAAAAAAAAAGATGCATCCCTACCCCACACAGACTGTCATTGAGAAGGTGTCATTTTAACCAGTGTGAAAGTTTATATAAATGGGATTATTTCATAATGCATTTTTTTATTAAAAGTTATATGTCAGGCTAGAACGCATTTCCCTCTACAGTGATAGGTTGTGACATTTCTAGTATTAATGATCCTTTTGTTTTGGAATAGGGTGAAAGTTAATTGCACTGATGGATGTTGTGACACATTTATCAAAGGAGGCGAATGCACAAAATGTGTATATGTATAAATAATAAATCTGCTGTAGTAGGTGGATATACATATTCACAGGGTTGATTTTCAACACTAATTCAGAGCAGAATCCATGGGTAGAATTTACACCGATTTAGCACACTGTGAAGCGGATTTCAGTCGATTTTAATGCTGAATCTGCATCAGAATCAGTATCCAAATCAGCCATGTGAACGTACCCAACAGTCCTCAGAAGTCATTTCTAAACAAAGTTTTTAAAAGCTTTCCATTACTATCTGGACTTATCACTCTTAGGGCATGTCCCCACGGCACCGGTTGCGGTTTTGAAAAACGTCTGAAAAACCGGCCTCAAACTTTTACACAGACCACTATGGAAAATCTGTGCAGCAGTCCCCAAAGCACGGGTTTTCTGTCCGGCGATTTTTCAGACCGCCGGCGGCCGAAAAACATTCCACATGTTCATTCTTCCGTACAGTTTTCGGATGGAATATGAACAAGTGAATGCGAAGGGGGAGGGCTTTTCTCTGCTAATTGCGGAGAAAAGCCATCATCCCACGGCCGTGTGCATGGCACAAAAACAGGACAAACCGACCGGTATTTGTTCTGTCCCGTGGGGACGCTCCGTTAGGGTGCGTTCACACGGCAAAGGACAAAAACACTTCCGTCTTTACATCAGCAGAACTGTCATTTCAAGAGGTTTTTGGACAGTATTTTTTGTCACAAAAAGGGCGCATTCCCACGGCACAGGACAAATACCAGTCGGTTTATCCATCTGCTCGTCTCCACAATGAGCAGAGAAAAGCCCTCCCCCTTCCCATTCACTTGTTCATATTCCGTCCGAAAACCGGACGGGAGAATGAACATGTATAATGTATTCCGTACCGCCGGCGGTCTGAAAAACCGCCGGGCAGAAAACCCGTGCAGCGGGGACTGCTGCATGGGTTTTCCATAGCGGCCCGTTAAAAAGTTTGCGGACGTTTTTTTCAGACGGTTTGCAAAACCGAAAAATAAAAGTACAAAAGGACCTCCAAAAACACACCCACTATAGGTAGGGTCATTCTTCACTTTTTTTTTGCACAAACTAAAAACCGCCCAAAAACTACGCCAAAAACCGCTCACTCAGTTTTGAGCTGTTTACATTGACTCCAATGTTAATCTTCCGTCTTGAAACCGGTTGGAAGAATGAACATGTTCTATGTTTTTCGGACCGCCGGCGGTGTGAGAAACCTCCCGGCAGTAAAACAGTGCAGTGGGGACTGCTGGACGTTTTTTACATTGAAGTCTATGGGAGAGAGTTGCTTGCAGGTTTTCAGACGGTTTCTAAAACCGCAAACAGTCTGAAAAATCGTCCAAAAACCCTTTCCGTGGGGACAAGCCCTTATTGGATTTTTACACACAGCAGGATACATTTTTGTGGATTACTAAGTAAGCAGAAATCCAGGACTATCAATAATGAGAGTAATGTTACACTTCAAATGAATAAACGCTGGCCAAACTCACGGGCTAACCTGCTAAGGTGTATGGGGGTGTCCTGACTCTCTCCTGACATCAGATGTCAGGGGAAAGAAGGATCAGACCATTAGCTTTCAACATGCCTGATCCTATTGTTCTCCGGGTCATAAACTGCTGTCAGAGGTATCTGTCAGCAGCTTACACTCTTCTCCCCATTCATAAGACATGCATGCTCCGTCAAGGGTATGGAGGGTTGGGAAGAATAGCGATCCACCAAACAAAGGTGTGTGGGCAACTTTAGGTACCTTAAACTGATATATAGGATAGGACAGACTTCAGTATGTTTTTAGGACAAGCCATTAAGGAACACTTCCATCAGAAAGGAGTGCTCTGTTTTTTTTAAATAATATTCCTGGAAAACTTTTTTTTTTCCTCCTACACTTTTTGGCAGTATTTTTTTTCCAATTCTACGCAATTAAAGATTACATCTAAAATTTTGTCTTTTTCTAGCTTTGATAAGTAAAAAGAAAATTGATTGCATCTTACTTTACTGCAGCTCCTGCTTATCTCTATGTAGTCTCATTACAAATAGTAGGTAATTACATAATGCTCACTCTAGTCTCTGGACAGGGATAAATAAAATTAGGGCAATGATCAGAACAATACATGATGCAGGGTAATCTTTTACTGCACTGGAGAGGGGGTTTATTCACACTTATCAGGTCCTGCTAATAACAACTACACCTCTCAGGCAATTATTGTCCTGGAAGAAGAACCATCAAGCAATCCTCTCACTGCTGCCCTATCATAGCTCAAGGACACAAGCCAAGAAGTTATGTACATGGGGAAAAAAATATATATATATATATATAAAAAAAAAAATTAAAAAAATCCACATAATAGTTGCATATTGCTTGTCAATGTGTGAAAAGAAAAGTTTTTATGGTACTTTCCCTTTAAAGTTGTAATAAGTAGAATATAAAGAACAATCTGGGCCTTAGTTAATAAGCATGACTATGACTCGAGCCAATAGACAAGATAAACCAATAGATGTAGGAATATGAGTGAAGAGCAAGAAAGATCTGATGCACAAAGAAAAAAAAAGAAGATGATCTGTGTCGGGCGGGCTGCTATGTTGTTTTTTTTTCCATTGTAATTATAAAAATAAATCAGTCTGCGTTCACACTGGCATCATGGTTCTGTTCTATTTCGTTGCTCCTATACAATGTTGTAGTTTTCTAGGTTATTTAAACCTAAAAAAAAAACTTGACAGAGGCATCATTTGTCAATGTTATACAAAACAGATCTGTCATGTCTGAAATGAATCCTTCAAAAACTAAGCCCATTGTGTACCAATGCAACACCAAACTATTCTGTCGCAGTTCAAGGAGGTTTTATTCTATTTGTCTCTAAATGTTTTTGTCAGAGAAAATATGTGTCTTGCAATAATGATGACTGGAGACAAATTCAGGAACCCAGAGGATTTTTTATTTTTTTTCAAATTAACAGATAAAAAACAATGATCACAACAACATGCATTTCAGGGCCCTCCAGGCAGTGTGGTAATGGACATCTTGCCTACCAACTGTGCACAAAAGGTATCAATAAGTGACATGTCCCTTATAAATTATGGCACAGATTCCCATTAAATATAGTCAGACACAGAATTTACATGGAATTCAAGTCGTTTTACATGTGAAATTCTATCAAGTGATCAGGACCCAAGAGGCCAAAGCATGTGCTTCAAGAGGACTTGTGACTTTCCCCCCAACATGCCCGATTCATTAAAGGGTTGTCTCATCTCAAAGTTTCATAGGATGCATGAATGAAATAATGCTGCTTGGCTATGTCACTTCCTGGTCAAGCTGTCTGTAATTAGCATATTACCTCATTCAGACTTCTGCTAATTAGATAAATCTCATTAAAGCTTCTGAGGTAAAGTAAACAGCAGTAATTACTGGCTTTTGTCTGAAAGATCAGATAACAAACAAGCCCTCACTGTCCAGAGTTCTGTGCTGCATTACCTGTGTGATGATATTACTCCCTGCTATCAGATAGAACAAACAGCAGGGGGGGGAGAAGTACACAAGTCGGTCACTTGGGAAACCAGAGAGAGCACAGAAGGTAATAAAATCACTTGTAGCTCCTTAACAAAAAAAAATGATCAATGCAATAAATTTGGAAAACATCTTTATTTAGTGTTCTCAACATGTTGAAAGCTAATCTTTGTAGCGAGACAACCCCTTTAAATATGTCTTCCCTAAAAAATAACAATTCTGCATCTTTTCTTGTAACTCTGTTGTTCTGTTCCTTTGTTATTCCTCAAAGAAACATATTACTGAATCTGTCAGCTGGGAGTTACCATTCCAGTTTTCAAAGGGGCGTGTCCCTGAACACACTGACTGCCAGTGCTGATTGGACAATTTCAGACACACCCAAATGTCAACAACCCTCTGACTGATTCCATAATATATTTTTGAAAGGAATAACAAAGGAACAGGACAACACAGAGATAGGTTCACATGACTGTGTAGCTGCGGCCAGTAGATATACACCAATAAAAAGAAAAGTAGTCCTATTTGGACTACATTCAGAGGCATAACTTGAAGCTCCTGGGCCCTGATGCAAAGAATTAAATGGGACCCCCCAGTTACCAAGTGTCTTTACAATACTGGCGTCTTCTTATGTGGCAGAAGGGCTTTTGGGCCCCCTTAGGCTGCCGGGCCTGGTAGCGGCTGCTACCTCTGCACCCCCTATAGCTACGCCCCTGACTACATTTGCTCTATTTGCTGGCGGTATACACTTTTACGCAGGACCAAATGTGTGGTAGACCAGGTTTTTGTGTCCAATGCAGGGTGTGTACATTTGACAACTGGAACAAACGTAATACAAATAGATCTATGTTTGTTCCATTGAGGTCTATGGGCTAAGGCTTCGTCTCCCTATCCGTTGGGGTAACTTTTCTAGTGGTGCTCAGATGGATATCTTCAATGTAGTCAATAATGTCCTGCAAATCCAGCCTTATAAGAGGAGATGCTCTCTTATACCAACATATACCATGTCTGCACTGGACACAAAAGTGTGGACTACCACGATTTTCTGTTCAATGCAGAAACGATATACGTTTGCTAAATAGGGGAAACGTAGTCCAATTAGGACTACATTTGCCCAAGTCATGGCTCTGCTGCGATAACCGTCGGGATCCATTTTTTGCTGTACCCTGACTGATAACATATACAGGGTGCAAAAATGATGTGAGTGGGGCTTTAGAAACAAACAATTGCAGAACATAATCTGTGACAGATGCTACTACAATAACCATACTTCTAGTACAAAAACATTTTGATTATAAATGCTAAAAATTGTGTCGTTACCTCCTCTAGTTGTTTAGTAGCTTCCAAGACTCGAGATTGTAAGTGGCCGTTTTCTTTGGTCAGACGTGCACAGTCCTCCATCACTTTGTTCCGCAGGTATTTATCCTCATCCGCTGTGAGCTGCCTTTCTTTTAGCCGAGTCCGTAACTTTTCTGCCTCTTTGCTATAAAATACATAATTGAAGTGAATGACATCAATCCCTGATGCAGAGCAACAGAAGCACAGGAACATCTGCCCACACAGGTTTCATTTTTTATAATAATAATAAAGATAATAACTAATGGGGTTTTCCAAGTTTTAACCGACTGCTGGAACCCCACTTCTGTGAATGGAGTATACAGAACCTGATGTATAACAACACTAGTAAAAGTCCGTGGAGCTACAAGTGGATGACGTGGACCCGTAATACTAAACACAGCTTATGGATGAGTGTGGGGCTGTGTTTGTAAAAGACACACAGGGGCCCCCGTTCTCCTGCACACCCCTTTATTGTGTGCTGTGCTAATCAATGTACAGGATATATAATGCATACTACGCATACTGCCGCTATTCTAGGATGCATTAATTTAGGAAATGGCTACAAGTTATTTAAAATGTATTAAAGGGTTCACATTGCATGATAAAGTGCAACTTCAGGCAGGTTACCAACCTACGATCAAACTACATGTACAATAATTTTTTCTACTAAAAATGGTGCATGTTTGCAGCATTTTAGCATTAATGTCCAACCAATCATAAGGACAGTGCCACTATGTCTACTGTTGGCTCCAGTAAGCTGTCTCTACAATAGGCCAACTATGCAGCCATTGGAGAAAGCTGCACAAAACAAACAGTACGGTTATGTTCACACGGCATAATTGCGGTGCGTACAGTATGGCCGCAATTACGCAGGGTGATTTGGGAGTCGCTTTGACTCCCGCGGCGCCCCATTGACATGCATTACCCGCAGTGCGTATTCGCCGCAACTAATTGACATGTCACTTATCTCCTCGCTCATACAATATGATCGTATTGTACCAGCGGTGAGAGTAGGCGTAATCCATAGTTCTCTATTTGCCCGTGTGAACATACCCTTAGGGCATGTACCCACGGTACAGAGCAATTATGCGACCGGTATTTGCTCTGTTTTACGGCTGTGCACATGGCCGAAGGGGGAAAGCTTTTCTCCACTGTTTGCGGAGAAAAGCCCTCTCCCTTCGCATTAACATGTTAATATTCCGTCCGAAAACCGGGCGGAAGAATGAACATGTTCAATGTTTTTCGGACCGTGGACCGCAGTGGGGACTGCTGCATGGATTTTCCCTTAAGGTCCATTCTAAAGTTTGACAGCCGGTTTACTGACGGCTTTCAAAACCTAAAACCGTCTGTAAAACCGGCCATGGGGACATGCCCTAAAGCAGGGGTGTCAAACTGCGCCCCTCCAGCTGTTGTAGTTTCCCAACTCCCATCATGCCCACTGTTACAGATTATACAAATGCATGATGGGAGTTGTAGTTTCCCAACAGCTGGAGGGCCGCAGTTTGACACCCGTGCCCTAAAGGAAGTGGCATGATTTTCTGGTTCGGAAACAAATACTCTGTTCACACGGCTGATTTGGGCACGGATTTCAGCACTATTGCGCGCCGTATTTGAGCTCCGATACGGCTGAAATCCGTCCCAGTCATTACGGTAATCTACAGTTCTCATAGAGAACTATGGATTCCGTCTCTTCTCCCTGCTCAGCGAATTCGCCGAGCGGGGAGAAAGTGACATGCACATAAACCCGGCATAAGCGCCGTGGATAATGGTTGTCTATGAGGCCGGCGAGCTGACGCCCCCCCCTCCCGCACCGCAATTACGCCGGCAATAAACTGTGTGAACTTCGCCTTATAGAAATCCTGCAGAGAACAAAGAGGTTAATCTGCTGATCTGCTCCATTACTGGCTAAGAAATGCTGAGGGGGAAAATTTTTCTGTCCTACATCAGACAAAGCAGTGGGGGGAGGCTCCTACTGCAGCTAGTTGGGGGACATGGCTGATCTCCTTAGACAGATAGCCATTTGTATAGATGTTGTAATTGTAATAGGAGGCACAAAAAAGTAAAAAAAGAAAAGGAGGAATTGTTGGAATGTATTTTTTGGGACATATTCTAGGTTTAGTGTCCCTAAAAATAGATGACCAGCAAGCAAACTAAATGGAATTATGGAGCAATGTGAACCACAGTAATGGCATGCATGCTTTACAACTCCTTTATTATGTCTTTTAGACACTCCTGCACTGCGTCTGACAAACAGGACATGGCTTGATGAAAAGTGGGGGTGAGTGGGCGTGAATTAACATGTAACCCCATGCGCCAAAAGAAAGCGCCAATATTTTGCCACAATTAATGGCACAAACAAAGCCAACAAATAAATGGTGTAAAGTTAGTCTAAACATGTGCCGCATGTATTATACATTGATAAATCGGGAATATTTTCAAACTGTCTACCTACGTTTACATTGTCTTAGTATTAGACAGTAGTAATAAATCTGTCCTAATGTTTCCTTATGGAAGAAAAAGCAGCATGGCAAAGTCAAACATTTCCTACATAAAACCTGCACCTATCTTTTTAATAGAATGTGACGAGTTGTGATCTGAGAAATTAACAGTCTGACACATCCTGCATGCATGGACTTACCCGAGCTAAGCACATCATCTTTGGGTGCTTTCATACGGAGCATTTTTTGGTGTGTTTTTGGTGGTTTTTATGTGTTTTTAGTGCAGAAATGTACAGCATTAAATGCTGTGCCTTTCTGTACAAAATATGCATCCAAAAAATGCACCAAAAATGCAGCTTCGTTTTTGGATGTATTTTTGTGCAGAAAGGCACAGCATTTAATGCTGTACACTTCTGCATTAAAAATAACACAGCAACAAAAAAAAAACACAAAAGCCCTGTGTGTGTGAACAATTGGCCTCTGAAGAAACTGCCCAACTCGTTACCTTGTTATGTGTAAGCAGAGGCATTACTATGATAATGTCATAGACAGTGTCAACTGTTTATCAGCCCAGGGGTAAAACTGCTCCATGCAAACAGGCCTTTTCTCAACCATAGGTAAAAGTGTTGTTAGCCTACTGGATCTCATTCACATTGCTGCTATTCATGAACCTGATCAGACAAATGATCCTACTACACATACTGCTTTGCACTCCTCACAAAAACTGAACACTTCAGGTGTGACTTCTTGTGGAAACCACTATCTTCTGCTCTGCCAGAATAGCCCCTTTAAAGCCATATACACCAGGATGGAAAAGGACTTAAAGGGGTTGTCTCACTACATTGATTCATCTCACCTCAGTCCTGTTTTCTTGGTTTCACTTTGAATTCAAGGGCGTGTTTACTGGCTTCTACTAGGCTGCAGTAGAAGCCAGGTCTGTAGCTATAGCGACCAGCACTGACAGCCTATCAGGAGAGAGTGAACAGGTCTGTAGCTATAGCGACCACAGAAGCTGATGCAGCCCATACAAGAGGGGATATCTAGGAATAGATAGGACGCTGTTAATGGACACATATTGCAAATGACTTGTTTTTGTAAGATCTTTAACATAAAAAGCAATCCTTATAATGAGACAACTCCTTTAAACCCTTCAGGTTGTAGCTATTTTTGAATTTTTGGTTTTCATTTTTTCCTCCCCACCTTTCAAGAGCCATAACTCCATCATCATAGCCAAATGCGGGCTTGTTTTTGTTTTATTTCATTTGGTGCCATTGACCAGAACATAGAATTTGGGGTGGAGGGGTTCCCAGTGAATTATATGTTGGTTGGAACATGAAAAAACAAAACAAAAAAAACCCCTCACGCAATTGCGCCATTTTAAGGAGTTCACTCTTTGGTAAAAATGATGTATTATCTGTATTCTGCAGGTCAATACGATTCCGGTGATACCAAATTTGTAGAGGCTTCATGTTCTAGTACTCTTTGAAAAAAATTATATTTTTAACATTTTTGCTGAAATGCCATTTTTTGTGACTATTAACTTTTTAGTTTTTCCATGTATGGAAGTGAGTGAGGGTTCTTTTTTTGTAGCTTTTATTGGTACAATTTGGGGATACAGGTGACTTTCTGATCACTTTATCCCAATTTTTAGTGGAGCTGAAATGACCCAAAACAATTTTGGTGTTTGTAATTTTTTTTCTTCTATGGTGTTCAGCATACGGGATACATTATGTTATAGTTTAATAGATCGGACTTTTATGAATGTGGCGATACCAATTATGTATAACTTGATTTTTTTATTTGTAAAATGGCAAAAGCGGGGTGATTTGAATTTAATTTTTTTTTTCCTTTCTTAAGAGTGCTTTCACACGGTGCATTTTTGGTGCGTTTTTAATGCGTTTTTTTGTGCGACAATGTATATCATTAATTGCTGTGCCTTCCAGCACAAAAAACGCATCCAAAAAACGCACCGTGTGAAAGCACCCTAACTTTAACAAGTCCACCTAGAGTTCTGGGGCAGTGTATATATCTCAGCCAGGTTCTTAGCATATACCTGGAGAAGCGCAGAAACATGTCCCCAAGGTAAGGAGCCTTGGCGAAATAAAAAACCATTAGATAGGTGTCAACTGCATCAGGCGGTTGACACAAGTTTAACACATTAGTATGGCTATTCCAGCCATTCTGGGATGGCTTTTTATTGGGAGTAGGCAAAATGTTGGGTGGGTACCTACTCCCCATGTTCCACCCCAGGATTTACCTGGCTTATGTAAGTCAGCTGACTAGGTGTGGTTACTCTGGACCAGGCATCCTCAAACTGTGACACTTCAGCTGTTGGGAAACTACAACTCCCATCATGCATTTATATAATCTATAACACTGGGAATGATGGGAGTTGTAGTTTTCCAACAGCTGGAGGGCCGCAGTTTGAGGATGTCTGCTCTGGACTAACCATTTGAGCCCGAGAGGAAGCCAGTGGCTGCCACACAAGTTTTGTTATGCTTCTTCAAGCAGTTAGTGAGTGGAACTAACCTATTTAGTGAGTGCTCAGAGGAGCAGGCTTTTGTTTTTACGTTGAACGTTTTGCATCTGTATGTCTATTTTGTTAAAATAAAAATACAGAAATCCACGTATTTGCACCCAAGGCTGTCTCGATGCCTAAAAGGACTTATGCTATGATTCTGAAGCTGTAAAAGCTCATACCTGCCTATGGCAGAGAGTAATAGGTGTACGAACATGGTAACTACAGAAGCCTGCATGAGGATTTCGGCTGCTATGGCAACCGATCATCACCCCGCGATTAAGTTTTGAGAAGCCTATCGGGGGAAGGAATGCTGAGCATTAGACGCCGCCTGGCCTGTTGGTTCCTAATTCCCCAAAAAGTCACCCATCAGAATACGAAATGAAGATTAAAGCAGATCACTAATGAAGATAAAGTAAGTGCTTACATGTAACTGATAGAAATAGCAGCTGGAAATCACTTTCTATGTTGAGGACAGGAACTGCTTTGGCTCATGTACTCTATACACAATGTACCAGAAAGAAAAAAAATGGGACCTCACCTGGTGCCCAAAGGAGCCGCTCATCCTGGCACAAGTAAAGAGCAATACAGGACAGGTAGTACCGCACTGTACTGTAGAGAGGCGCTACTAGACTGCCAATCACTGCATGCACTGCACTAATAAATGTAATAGTGCTACAGGATATGTATTACCGCACTGTACTGTAGAGAGGCGCTGCTACTAGAATGCCAATCACTGAAATGCACCTCACTAATACATGAAAGGGAGCAGTACGGGAAACATGCAGTCACATGTACTGTGAGAGGCGCTACTAGATTGCCAATCACTGCATGCACCTCACTAATACATGTAAGAGCAGTACAGGACATGTAGTACTGTACCGTAGAGGCTCTACTAGACTGGCAATCTCTGCATGCACCTCACTAAATAAAATGTAAGAGCAGTACAGGACATGCAGTACCACACTGTACTGTAGAGAGGCGCTACTAGACTGCCAATCACTGAATACACCTCACTAATACATGTAAGCAGTACAGGACATGTAGTACTGCACTGTGCTGTAGAGAGGCGCTACTAGACCACCAATCACTGCTTTGCACCTCACTAATACATTTTAAGAGCAGTACAGGACATGTATTTACCACACTGTACTGTAGAGAGGAAACTACTAGAACACCAATCACTGCATGACCTCACTAATACATGTAAGAGCAGTACAGGGACATTTTGTACCACACTGTACTGTAGAGAGGCACTACTAGACCGCCAATCACTGTATGTACTTCACTAATACATGTAAAAGCAGTACAGGACATTGAGTACCGAAAGGGTACGTGGAGGAGCGGGTAGACCACCAATTACCGCATGCCTTCACTAATGATGTAATAGCAATACAGGACATGTAGTACTGCACTGTACAGTAGAGGCGCTACTAGACCACCATTCACTGCAGCACCTCACTAATACATGGGAAGAAGGGACAGGACATGTAGTACCGCCCCTGTACAGTTGAGGCGCTACTAGACACCAATCAAATGCATGCACCTCAAATAATACATGTAGAGGCAGTACAGGACATGTAGTACTGTACTGTAGAGAGGCGCTACTAGACTACCAATCACTGCGTGATTTGTAAAACACAGGGGTTTTACAAATAAAATGTTCATATGATTGACTGGAAGAGCCAACAAATTGTCATGTGATGCAGATCAGCTGTATATGGGACATTGCATGGTTGGTGTAGTTTCAAGCTACAATGGTCTTCCATGGGACATTGTATGTTTAAAACATATACCCTGAGCCCATTGTAACTTGAGAAACCACTTACCTTTCTTTGTATGATCCTGAAAATGCCTATTATGCATGGATTTCATTATATTTGATATGAAAAATAAATACTAAGAAAGTTGGGCTGCCTATTTCCAACATACCGAAGCTCAGACATAATCCGGTCCTGAACAGATTGAGCAGTGGTTACATATTGTTCTTCTAGTTGATGCACCGTGGCTTGTAAGGACTGGCATTCTGATCGCTTTTCTGCCAGTTGTGCTTTCACAGCCTCTTGTTGCTTTATTTGTTCCTGAAGCTGACATAATAATGGAAATGTTGAGTGCCATACAATAAAAACTGGAATGCTGTTGACTGATTTAGACCAGGTTGTCGCTATTGTGTTTGGGTAACAGCCTAAATATGGAAAATAACCTCAAAAGTGTATCTGCACAAGCTACAGGCCAGACGTAGCTGTATGTTACCTGTAGGCTCCATGGCATTATATCGTTACCTACAGTGAAGGAAATGATTATTTGATTCCTTGCTGATTGTGTAAGTTTGCCCACTGACAGAGACATGAACAGTTTATAAGGGTAGGTTAATTTTAGCATTGAGACATTGAGATATTGAGAATATCCAAAATAAAATACAGAAAATCACATTCTATGAATTATATAAAGTTATTTGCATTTTGCTGAGAGAAATAAGTATTTGTTCCTTCTGGCAAACAAGACTTAATACTTGGTGGCAAAACCCTTGTTGGCAAGCACAGCAGTCAGACGTTTTTTGTAGTTGATGATGAGTTTTGTGCACATGTCAGAAGGAATTTTGGTCCACTCCTCTCTGCAGATGATCTCTAAATCATTAAGATTTTGAGGCTGTCACTAGGCAACTCGGAGCTTCAATTCCCTCCATAAATTTTCCTGTATGTCCCAATACTAACCTGGGTGTTTAGGACTATGTCTATGAGTTGGAGTTCATAGGTCTCAACAATGAATGAGAGACTACAAAGCTTTTAGCATGCCCGGTAAGCTGCTAAACTATTCTCAGAGGGCTGCATGAAGGGGCAGTCACTGACTATTTACAAGGCATTAATTGAGAAACACAGAAGTACTTCAAAATGATTACAGTGTAAGTTTATAAAGTATTTAGAGGGGTTATTCTCACCACATTAGCTTTAAACATGTAGGCAAAGGTAAATTAAAATTCAAAACATTGTGTTCTGATTTTGCTTCCTTTTTTGAATTTGAGCGTTATATTTCCTGCTGTTTACTGAAACTTTTGGGTTTCCCATCATACTCTGTGTAGCGCCCTGGTTTTTGGATGGTGACACCTCCTGTGTGTTTATCAGTATTTGTTTATCCAACTGACAAAGTTTTACCTTTGGCCGTTACCGGCTTATTTCGCCCCGGGTTTGCCGTTTTTATTGGACGTCAATCCGTCGGCAAATCATCCAGAAATAAGAACAGCCTATTTTCTATTTATTTCAATAGTACGGCTCGTCGTTCACACGGGTGTTCCGTCGGTTGCCAACCCCGGGGTTGGACGGCAATCCGGAGGAAAAAAACAATGTGCTGTCAATTTAATTTATGGCGGATTCACCCATCTACAATGATTTGGGGATGGTTTAATCCGTCGGGGAAATCAGTTACCAAATTTTCGTGCCAATTATGGCACTTTTTGGGAACTGATTTTCAACTGATTTCAGAACGTATTTACGATCAGCAATCCGATGTAAATACGTTCTGAAATAAGCCGTGTGAACATAGCCTTAGGGTATGTTCACATGGGGTAATTTCGACGAAATTACGGTAATTCACAGTTCTCATAGAGAACTACGGATTACGCCTCCTCTCCCCGCTCATACAATATGATCGTATTGTACGCGTGGGGCGATAAGTGACATGTCAATTACTTATGGCAAATACGCGCCGTGAGTAATGAATGTCGTCAATGGGGCCGGCGGGCTGCAGGCCCCCCCATGCCACGGGAGCACGCTGATCAGCGTGACTACCAAATCACCCGGCGTATTGCGGCCATACTGCTCTGTAGGCTTGTGCCCTGCTGTTAAAACACCATCATTAATGTCCCTAAGGGCATTTTCCCACTTGCAGGGTTTTGGGGCCGGTTTTTCACCCGGTTTGCGTTTTTTCAGGACCGCCTGAAAAACCGGCGAAAACGAGCACAATTGTTCTATGGAAAACCCGTGCAGCAGTCCCCACTGCACGGGTTTTGCCGTCGGACGCTTTTGCCGCCGGCGGGTTTCCCGGGGGCAAAACATTGTAGAAAACACAATCTTTTCCGTCCGAAAAACCCGGGCGGAAAAGTGTGCTTCTCAATGGGAGGGGGAGGGCTCTTCTCCGCTCATCGCGGAGAATGAAAAACCGTCCCCCCCGCGGCCGTGGGGACGGCCGCAAAACAGGACAAATTTCCGGCCGGTATTTGTCCCACTGCCGTGTGGATGCGCCAAAAACGGCTCGCTGGGAAAACAGAGTTCAAATATCATTCACTACTGTAAAAACCCCCCCACAGTTGAACGGAAGGGGGAAGCCTGAAGGGCTGTAATAGCAAAAGAGAAAAAAGAAAATGTGAAATTATACTTACAATAGCATTCTACAATGTTTACAGCATAAAAAAAAAAAAAAATTTTGTGAAGATGTCACCATTTTAAATTTTTAAAATCAAACCCCAGGTTGAAACCAGTGCTTTTTAAACCCTTTTAGTAACATAATATCCTAGCTCCCTGCGCCACCAGTGTGGGGAATTACTGTACATAAAATATAATTAAAAAAATTTAAAAGGGTTGTCTAAAACAAGGATTGCTTTTTATGTTAAAGATCTTGCAAAAAAAAGTCACTTGCATTATGTGTCCATTAACAGTTCCTACCTATTCCTAATTTTACCCTTTTTGTAGGGGCGCTTTCCCCCTCAGGTCGTATTGTACAGACCTGTTGTCCTCAGCGCTTATCCTATGGGCGAGTAAAGGCAGTAAAGCCCTGAATTAAAGAATGAAACTGGGAAAAAGGTTGGGGTAAGATGAATCGATGTAGGAGAAACCCCCTTTAAATTTAAAAAAAACCCATTTTTGCAGAAGTTCCTCTAGTGTTTGGTTGAAAAAACAAACAACGGATTTTTTAAATTTCAAAGGGCTTTTGTTCACCGGGGGGGTTTGGCCCGGGGTTTTATGGGGGGTTCCGCGCGGTTTTCCCCGGGCCCATTCGCCCCCCATTTTATTAACTGGTTTCCCTAGGGGAAAACCGTGTTAATATTTCACCCCGTGGGTTTGGGGCGCGTGTGGAAAACCCTTCCTGTCAATTCTTGACAGGGAGGTTTTTCTGCGGGCTGGGCCGGGGCTCGGGCGCGGTTTGCCCCTGCATTAATTTGCATGGGGGCAAACCCTCGCCGAAAAGCCGCCCCCCAAACCACGCCCCACCGGGGACCACGCCATCGCCCGCGCCGATACCCGCGTGGGGAGACCGAGTTTGCGGGGGTCCGATGGGTCTTGCCGGGCACGCGGCGAAACCCGGGTAAAAAACCGCCGTGTGAACAGGGCCTAAGCCTCTACATGGTTTTGGACTTCTGCATAAAACAATTCGTGACAATCACTATAAAGACAGATTAAGAAATAAATCAGCACAAAATACTGGACTTATAAATAATACAGTGTTAAAACATAGGCAACTAAGTGAATTCACTTTGGGTAGGTGTTCTGTACATTTTCTTTAAGATAATTAAGGTGGTTATTAGTGGATCCTATCAAGTTCAGACTGTATCAGTAGTATCTACATTAAATATTCAGATTTTCATAAGATTGTATGTTTTTCTATTGTAGGAACAATACACATAAACAATAAAACGTAGGAGCAAATTTGCTCAATTAATAGTCATTCCCCGTTTAAAAAAAGATTTTAGGCCTGTCTCATGCAGTGGACAAAAAAAAACCTGAAAACCAAATCCTAAAAATGTTCATACAAATTTTTTTTGTCCACTGCCTGTAAAAAGCAGCTGAAAAAAAACAGCTGTTTTTTTTTCCCGTTCAGTTCCTTTTTTCCCTTTTTTGGGGTTTTTGCAGAAAATGCCGGGTTTGATTTGACGGTTTTTATTTTCAAAAAACATTTCCCGCGCTTTACATAGACTCCAGCAGTAAATTTTTTGCTCTGTCTGGCGTTTTTTTGCAAATTTTTTTCAAAAAAATGACCCGCAAAAAAAAAACATGCAGAAAAAAAATACTTTTTTTTGGGGGATACAGAACATTTTTTTTTATACAAGTCTAGGGACCTCTTTTCAGTCGTTTTTTAGCGTTTTTTTAAAACTAAAAAAAGCTGAAAAAAAAACAGTCTTTTTTGTGCAGTGTAGTTCCCCGGTGTTTTTTCAGTTTTTTCAATTATGTGTCAAAGTACGCCCCCCCCCCTGCAAATGGTTGTGTGAAAAATATTCCGAGTGAAATTACTACTTAAAGGGGGGGTTTTCGTTGACTGCTCGTGCTGTTCAGCTAATTTTTTTCAGATTGAGTTTTAAATCCAGGTGCGTGTCTCTCCTCCCCGGGGGCTCTTCCCTCATGAAGAACTGTGACATCATCTTTTTGTTTAAAGCAGGGGATGCGAGGGTTGTTTTGGATATAACAGCTCTGTAGCCTCCTGCCTGCTTATGTCTGCAGCCTTGAGGCTCCAAACTCCAGCAAGCACCTGTCATATGTCTTAGTTTATTCAAACAGGATTGCAGCGATGCTAAGTAATTAGTAAAAACTATCATTTATTGTAGTTCCTTAAAAACATATAACATATCTTGTGCACAGTCCCGTGTACTTGCGTGTAAGAATAGAAAGTCCGTAGCCAGTCAAGGTCCCATATCCATGGGTTACGATACTTGTAATGCTCCAGGGGGTCTCCTGGTTCACCGAGCGGAAGTGGAGCTTGCATACAGATGGCGGGTGTTCTAAGCGGATGTTTAATGCCGTGTTCACAAGGCTTTTACGGCGGATTTACACACAACTGAAAGCAGCAGTGTTACTTAGTGGGTTCTCCAAGTACTGACAAAGGCTTAGATCTTTACTAACTACAATGTCAGCTTCAAGTAAAGATCACTGCTGCTGTCAATGACAGGGGAGTGAAAACAATGGGGAAGAAGCAAATCAGCTTTGAGAGAAGGCCCTGCTCAGCTTGTAACTTGGGCTGGTGATGCAGAGGTAGAGTAGTGGTAGACTATTGCTTTTACAACGAAGGGATTTGGAGTTCTAGTCCCTCACAGGGTATATTTTTTTTTCCCAAAAAAAATCTACACATATGTAGAGAGACCTAAAATATATATGTTAAACTCTATAATGATAATAATACACATACAGGGCTCCCCTATATCATGTCTCATCCCCCAGAATATATGCAATTGTATCACGTATGTTGGAAGTGTTTGGTGCGACTGAAAAGGATAGGACACATATATAGGGGAGTTTGTGTGTGTATATGAATAAAATTATAGATGTCTACACTAATTTTCATATCTTTACATATGTGCACAAATTTTATAGAAAAAAAAAAACTACTGATGGGCTTGAACTCCCCCAAAACCCCTGTCTTGCAGGGCTAATAACCTAAGCACTGCACTAATAAGCAGCTTTATACAGATGCAGTGTTGAATCCTTTTTGTTATACACTACAGGTGATGACGTCATAAGGAGGCGGGCTTGCATTTTGATCTGAGGAACAGAACGCCTTCTTTTCCAAGTAAGCAGCTTAAGGACCCGGATCTGTTGAGGGGGTTAACCCTTCACGACCCTGGGCGTATGAGTACGTCCCAGGGCCGTCAGGGGCTTGCGGGGGATCGCGCGGACCCCCCCGCACAGCCGCCGGGTGTTAGCGGCATATCGCCGCTAACACCGCAGTAACAGTGCCGGCGGTTGGCTCCGCCCGCTGGCGCTGTTTTAAAACCCCTCAGACACCGCGGCAATGATGGCCGCGGCATCTGAAATTAACGCCGATCGGTGCGGTGAAACGGCATCAGCGCAGCTATGCTGCGCCGATCCGATCCCCGCATTGTGGTGTGGAGCCTTGTGAAGGCTCCCGTCACTTAACCTGGCCGGTTTGCCCCACTTCCGTCCGCAGACAGGAAGTGGGGAAACCGTCATCTTTGTACACCCTAATGCATTGCCTATGCAATGCAGTAGGTTGTAGTAATCGCGCCCCCCTAGTGGTCACGCACCATAGGGGGACTAAATGTTACAGTAAAAAAAAAAATTAAATAAAGTTTTAAAGTACAAAAAAAAAAAAGTATTAAAAGTTCAAATCACCCCCCTTTCCCCATTTTACAAATAAAATCATTAAAATAATAAAAAAGTATCACACATATTTGGTATCGCCGCGTCCGAAAAAGTCCGATCTATAAAAATATAACATCATTTATCCCGTACGCTGAACACCGTAGAAGAAAAAAAATTCCAAACGCCAAAATTGCGTTTTTTGGTAATTTTACGTCACTCAAAAAATGGAATAAAAATGATCAAAAAAGTCGCATGCATTCCAAACTGCTAGCGATAAAAAGTACACTTCAGCCCGCAAAAAATGCCCCCTCACTGACGTCCGTAGGTGTTAGTACAAAAAAGTTATTGGTCGCACAAAATGGCGCCGTGGCGCAAATTTCAAAAAATAGAAAATGTTTGGAATTTTTTTACGGTACCAAAACATAACGGAAACCCTACATGTTTGGTATTGCCGGATGCGTAACAACCTGTAGAATACAGATAACACATTATATTTACCGAAGATTGAACGCCATAAAAGCAAATCACCCAGAAACATGGCGAAAATACGTTTTTTTTTTTTCACAATTTGTCCCACTTGGAATTTTTTTTGCGGTTTCCCAGTATAATCTATAGTATAGTGAATAACACCATTAGAAAGTACATCTTGTCCCGCAAAATAAAAGCCCTCATGTGTCTATGTAGGTGGAAAAATAAAAAAGTTATGGCTTTCAGAAGGCGAGGAGGGAAAAACGAATGTGTCACACAAAAAAAACCCCGTGTCCTGAAGGGGTTAATCAACCTCTTGGCAAAAGCCCCTTAAACAGGCAGTAATTGCCCAGATCATTCACCCTAGAGCTGGGAGATGTACATAGAGCCAGCAGACCTTGGTTTCACTATCGATTTTAACAGCTCAGAGGGGAGTAAACACAGAGTATGCAGGCAGCCAATCACAGCGCAGGGGGCATGGCTGGGGCGTTTCCTGTCTAGGGGCGTATCCCAACAGGCTGAATGAAATGTCAGCCAGCCAATCACAGTGCAGGGGGCGTGTCTAGGGTGCGAGAATCGACCAGGGGGCGTTCTGACGCAGCAACAGCAGAAATAGAAGACAGATTTACAGAGATGCTTATATCTGCTAAACCAAGTGACAGAGGTAATGCAACCCAATTACAAAAGTGCTTATTTTTACTGTCCCCATAATCTGAGACATGATCTTTGTAACGATAAAACCCCTTTAACTCATAATAATACCTTTAGTATTGTCAGCCTATAGACCAGGGACTGCAACGATGGGGGCCACAGGCTGCATGCAGGCTGTTACCTACCACCTGCGAGGCACTGGAGCTTCCAAGAATCCTCAAGACAGCAGAGAGGCCTTTTAACCCTTAAATACCGTGGTCAATAGAGACTGCAGCATGTAAAGGATCTGACAGAGGATGATCTCTCTGTCCTCCATTAGCAATCCTCACTGTGCGAACACTGTGTACTGATGGCCATACTCTTGCAAGGCCCTGCCCGGAGGCAAGACTGGACAGGCTGACGAATATTTAACATAATACACTGCAAGACATTCTCCGTGCAATGTATTGCTACAGCGATCTAGCTGTGCAGTCCCAGATTGGGGCAATTAAAAAAATATTTGACATAACTTTCCTTTGCTTTGTGCGTAACGATCTGAGCAATAGTTTTGTATTGTATCAAATTTGAAAAGGAATGCAACCTGTTAACTATATGTTTTTTATGTGTAGCCCATTTACCCTACTGAATTTGAGACCCTGCTATAGACATTCAGAAAGGGAAGATCTCTCCTTAGGGAGAGCGCTCTGCTCTGTACTGACGAGGGGCAAACACCCCGAAACAGCTGTCTACAGATGGGTGATGCTGGCTTGGCTTAATATCCCTTTTGCTTTCCAAAGACTCAGTGGGTCAAAAGCAAATTGAGGATTTGTTACATCCAATAGAGGGCGCTTGAGCTTCTCTGCTCCTTTCCCATAATTCCTTGCGATATGCAGAGGATGCGTGGCGTGCAATAGGCAATGTCGAGTCTCCACACGCCTATATGGCGCTCTCCCTAAGGAGAGATCTTCGTTTTCTGAGCCACTCATTGCCTCCCACTCAGCCAAGCCAGCATTGCTCTGCTCTGTACTGACGAGGGGAAAACATCCCGAAACGGCTGTCTACAGATGGGTGATGCTTGCTTGGCTAATATCCCTTTTGCTTTTACAAAGACCCAGTGGGTCAAAAGCAAATTTAGATTTGTTACATCCAATAGAGGGCGCTTGAGCTTCTCTGCTCCTTTCCCATAATGCCTTGTGATATATAGACATTCAGAGACATAGAAGACTTTCACCTAAGGATCATTAAGGTAAAGGGCAAAAGAGGTGCAAAAGCTGAATTACCAGAAGTAATGCATACTGCCATATTTAGGACCACATGTATGAAACGGTTTTGGTCTAAAACTCACTTTTTTCCCCATAGAAACAAATGCGGAAAAAAGTGAGTTTTAGACCAAAACCGTTTCATACATGTGGCCCTTAGAGTCTAGATGACCGTTGAGTCTGAAATGTATACATAACAATGACAAATATCTAAAGTCTACAGTAATAGTTTATTTACAGATTCATAGAAATAATTAGACCCTTCAAGGTCAGTGTGGATGGTTCATCTAAATATTAACACAAATCTGGGATGAATAATTTGTGTCCTCCCAGACCCCGGTTCTGCTTAAGTGCTGAGAATTGTCCTGCCCTGACCTAGAATAGATCATTGTGCTATTGTAGGGAGGCAGACATTATTACTTGTGTTTGCAGGAGGCGGAGGTCTCGGTCTTTCTCCTTCACACTGTGAATGGTGTTGTGCAGTTGATGAAGAATGCTCTTCTGTTCCTCCTCTTTATGTGTGAGATCTTGTACAGAAACATCTGCCAGCTTCTTTAGTTGTGTCACATTCTCCACCAGGACGCTCTTCTCTCTCATATTGGCATCTCAAAGAGAAAGACAAAGCTGAAATTTATTTACCTGACACTCGTAGACCTTGAATATTGAAGACATCGTCGTTCTTGTGTTGTCGTCCATCAACACAAAACCTTATGATGTGGGAATATACACTATTACCCAACAGTTTCCAACAGTTGCAACCTGTAACAGTTCATCGAGTCCAATATCTATAAAACTGCTAAAACTAACAAAGTGTTCTGCCTGAAGGTTTTATGATACATTGACTAAACAGTCTTTGGGGATAGAACCCATGGTAGAAGCTTTCACAGCCCTGTGGGAAGACCTCTCCCACCAGTACGCCCAAGAACTGATTGAGGAATTGGAAATAGCTCGTGATTTATGAGATTTCCTAGAAACAAAGGAGGACGTGAAGGGGAAGCGGATGAAATAAAGCAAAAGAGGCTTTTACAGATGCATAATAAATGGAGAGCAAACTTGTGCCTAGAATCTCTAGAAGACTGCCCCGATTCCCCGAAAATAAGACAGTGTCTTATATTAATTTTTGCTCCTAAAGAGCTAACACTTATTTTTAGGAAATTTCTTATTTTTCCATGAACAAAAATTCACATTTTATTGTTGAACAAAAAATAAACATTTATTAATATACTGAAATGATTTCATCACAACAGTATACATAAGCAGCCAAACACTGAAGTGCATAAAAAAAAATGTACTACGTCTTATTTTCGTGGGATGTCTTATTTTCGGGGAAACAGGGTAGGGTAGGTGCACATGTGGTAAATAAATCTACAAATCCACGTATACCATGAAAATTTCAGGTGAATTTTACCCCTTTCCATTGAAATATGCGGTAAGAGTCTGTTACAAAAACGGACATGCTGTGCATTCGAAAATCCGCAAGGTCTGTTTTTATGTTGAAAAAAATCCACATGCATGGCACTGTAGTCAGCTGGATTTTGACTAAAAAAAAAAAAGAGCCATCATTTTTTCAAAACTCTGCTGCCCCTCCTTTTTCAGGCAGAAGGTAGAGGAGGAGCAGTTTGCATTTCAAAAGGTCCCTCTGCCTTTCTGGTCTCATCAGGTTTGGAATTGAATGCATTTTTGTGCCCATGTTTATCTTAGGTATGTGTGCGCCACGCAGGGTTGTGTGCCCAAATACAAATTATAGGGCTATTATGTATGTGACACTGGCTGTGCATAACCAGGATTATATTAGGGAGGCACAGATAGACATTCAGGTGGGTGGGAAAGAGAAATAGGGAGAGAGAGAGAATGGTTCTGGCATGGTTGTAATATAGGTTCGTAGGGGCTATTCACTGACAGGTAGCAGGTATCTTGACACTTAATATGCATCTGGTGCAACATGGTTATGGCATGCTGGTATTATCTGCCACTATGTAGTGACATTGTGATATTGTGTAGTCACCTTTATTTGTTGGGTTTGTCATTGACAGGTAGCAGATATCCCAAAAAGTGTAAAACGTGGACGTCAGCATAAAAATCCTCCTTGCTTGGAATCAAGAGTACAAAAAGAGCAACGTTTCGGCTCAAAAACACACTACGCCTTTTTCAAGCAATGCTTGAAAAAGGCTCAATGTGTTTTTGAGCCGAAACGTCGCTCTTTTTGTACTCTTGATTCCAATAAAGGAGGATTTTTATGCTGATGTCCACGTTTTACACTTTTTTGGATATTTTGAAGCATGTTTTGGGCTACCTTGCTTAGGACGGTCTGTTGCATTACCTCCTAATGAATATTTAAATGAGGACTTCAGTGCTGACCTACTAAATTTTTTTGGATTAGGTAGCAGATATATTGACTTTTAGAGAGGCGTCAGGGCTCTTTTGAGACATGAAAGTGACATACAGTGAAGGAAATAAGTATTTAATCCTTTACTGGCTGCCCACTGACAAAGACACGAACAGCCTATAATTTTAAGGGTCGGTTCATTTTAATATTGAGAGATAGAATATCCAAAATAAAATCCAAAAAATCACATTCTATAAATTATATAAATTTATTTGCATTTTGCTGAGAGAAATAAGTATTTGATCCCCTACCAATCATTAGGAGTTCTGGCTCCTACACCCCAGTTAGACACTCCTAATCAACCTGTTACCTGCATTAAAGACAGTTGTCTTAAATAGTCACCTTTATAAAAGACTCCTGTCCACAGACTCAATTAATCAGTCAGGCTCTAACCTCTACAACATGGGCAAGACCAAAGAGCTTTCTAAGGATGTCAGGAACAATATCATAGACCTGCACAAAACTGGAATGGGCTACAAAACCACAAGTAAGACGCTAGGTGAGAAGGAGACAACTGTGGGTGCAATAGTAAGAAAATGACTGTCAATCGATCTGGGACACCATGCAAAATCTCACCTCATGGCGTATCCTTCATCATGAGGAAGGTGAGAGATCAGCCTAAAACTACACAGGGGGATCTTGTTAATGATCTCAAGGCAGCTGGGACCACAGTCACAGAGAAAACCATTGGTAACACATTACGCCGTAATGGTTAAAAATCCTGCAGTGCCCACAAGGTCCCCCTGCTCAAGAAGGCACATGTGCAGGCCCATCTGAAGTTTGCCAGTGAATACCTGGATGACTCTGTGAGTGATTGGGAGAAGGTGCTGTGGTCAGATGAGACAAAAATTTAGCTCTTTGGCCTTAACTCAACTCACCATGTTTGAAAGAAGAGAAATGCTGCTTATGATCCAAAGAACACCGTCCCCATCGTCAAGAATGGAGGTGGAAACATTAAGTCTTGGGGGTGTTTCTCGGCTAAGGGCACAGAACTACTAGACTGCATCAATGGGAGAATGGATGGCGCCATGTACCGTAAAATCCTGAGTGACAACCTCCTTCCTTCCACCTGGACATTAAAAATGGGTCGTGGCTGGGTCTCCCAGCAAGACAATGACCCAAAACATACAGCCATGCAACAAAGGAGTAGCTCATAAAGAAGCACATTAAGGTCCTGGAGTGGCCTAGCCAGTCTCCAAACCTTAATCCCATAGAAAACTTATGGACGGAGTTGAAGCTCCGAGTTGCCAAGCGACAGTCTCAAATTCTTAATGATTTAGAGATGATCTGCAAAGAGGAGTGGAAAAAAATTCCTCCTGACATGTACAAACCTTATCATCAACTACAAAACTGCTGTGCTTGCCAACAAGGGTTTTGCCACCAAATATTAAGTCTTGTTTGCCAGAGGGATCAAATACTTATTTCTCTCAGCAAAATGCTAATACATTTATATTTATAGAATGTGATTTTCTGGATTTTATTTTGGATATTCTATCTCTCAATGTTAAAATTATATAGACTGTTCATGTCTTTGTCAGTGGGCAAAATTACAAAATCAGCAAGGGATCAAATACTTGTTTCCTTTACTGTATCAGATATTGATGGCATATCCTAGACAAACAGCTCAGATACCTGTGAAAGCCTTCAGTGAGAAAACCCCTTTAAAATAGTAAAAATCTGACATTTTAATATCCTCGCACCACGGTTTGTTGCGTGGGTTTCCGCTAAAAAACGCGACTAGTTTTCGGATTCGGGGTCTATAGGGCACTGGTTACAGCTGGATTCTCAAAACTGAATCTGCCGAAAATCTGACCAGAAACCAATGCTGTGTAGACATCGCCGAAGGCGATTTTCCTTGGGAAAAGTTATGCAAAGACTCTCCGCTCACTTGATCTCCCCAAAGAGAATTGGTTCTGTTAATTAGGCACATTAAAGGTTAACAGAGATCTGATTATGATTCATGTTGCATTAGAAATAAATGTTTATTTTAAGAAAGAATCTATTGTCTTACAAGACTATGAATGAAAAGCTTCTCAACTATGAATGAAGAGCTTGTTATGATCTCTTGTATCAAAGCTCCATTATTGGGCAGCATAATAATGTCCTCACTGTCCTCTGCTCCCTGCTTGTAAACTGTGTTTGGATAATTCTGTCATTTATGATGTGTCTTCAAATCAACCACAAATTCCCTATCTATAAACTGAGCTACTTACTTTTTTCTTAAAGAGAACCTGTCGCATAGATTATGCCCCCCCTTGCTGAGGACAGCACAAGGTAGTGTCAGACCTGCTGTTTCCAGCGCTGTGTCCCTTATTCTGTAAGATGCTGTAGTTTTAGAGAGTCATGAAGAGTCCGTTTTTTTTCATGCCCCGCCCACCTCAACTGACTATTACTTTGAATAGGTAGAAACATATGAATAACTGCCAGGTGGGTGGAGCTAGCCTTTGGTGGGCGGGGCTAACACCTGCTCATGTCTAAGATTTGAGCATTAACACCTTAACGACTGCCCACCGACTTTAGACGTCGGCTGGTGCGGGTCGTTCGTCTACAGCGAAGTTTTTTGACGTTGCTGCAGACGTCGGGGTTTGCGCCGCCCGGGCGCCGCAGCAGTGCTGGGATCGGGGCTGTACTACACAGCCCTGATGCCAGAGCATCTCCTGCGCGCCCCGGGAAGCGAGGGAACCCTCGCCCCCCAGTCCCGTCACCCTTTGCGAGCCGCGGATCCGCACCGCAGGGCAATCAAAGGGATTCCCTGCTCTGTTGGGTGATCGGCACACCCGGTGCTCCGCCAGAGCCTGGGGAACGGCTGCACAGTCAGCCCTAGGGACCTAGAGTAGCCCCAGGGGTGTCTGTGGAACAAGCCAGTGAACAGGACAGACTGTGTGCTGTCCTGATCACTGCCTGTGTCAGACTTACACAGATTACAATGTATTAGCATATATGAATATGCTAATATATTACTAAGTGTAAAAAAAACAGTTCTCTCTTCATGGGATTTTAAAAAAAAAAAAAAAAATTAACATCAAAAGTGTAAAAAAAAAATGAATACAAAATAAATACTAAAAAATAATTGTGCATATATTACACACACACAAAAATAACCTACACATATTAGGTATCCACATAACTGTAATAACCTGTAGAATTAATCTAACAAGTTATGAAGTGTGAAATGTGAATGGTGTAAAAAAAATGTAAAAAAATTTTAAAAAATTAAAAAAATTCTGCAATTTTTTATAAGTGAACTTGAACTATACCCCCATAAAGTACAACTTGTCTCAAATAAAATGAGCCCTCATACAACTGCGTCATTGAAAAAAATAAAAAAGTTACAACTGTTGAAACGCAAGGAGGCAAAAACTAAAAAAATGTTCTGGTCATTAACTACTTTTCAGGCCTGGGGCTTAAGGAGTTAAATACTCTGAAACTACAGCATCTTACAGAATGAGGTGCACAGTGCTGGAAACAGCAGGTCTGACACTACCTTGTTCTGTTCTCAGCAAGAGGGGCAGGTTCTCTTTAAGGGCCCGTTCACACGGCTTATTTGCCGACGGATTGGCGCCGTATTCCGCGCCGGATTTGCGCTTCAATACGGCGCCAATCCGTCGGAGTCATTACGGTAATCCTCTGCTCTCATAGAGAACAGTGGATTCCGTCGCTCCTCCCCGCTCGGCAAAATCCGCCGCGGGGGGGAGAAAGTGACATGCACATTATTTACGGCGCGGACGCGCCGTAAACATGCATTGTCTATGGGGCCGGGAGCGGCGCCCCCGCCGCGCTCCGGCCCCGCCCCCGTCCCGCCCCGTATTCACGGCGGATTTGTGCGCTCAATACGGCGCACAAATCCGCCGTGAATAAGCCGTGTGAACACGGCCTAAGACTTCATTCATAAAAATCAGTTTCTTATTAATTTCTCCATGAGTAATGGTTGTGTTCTATCCTTGTGCATACAATACAGTATATACTACTGTGTCCCAGTCTCCCACAAAACTTTCCACCTAAGGTATGGTTCTATAAAGTGGACTGCAGCCTTTGTCCTATCAGATGGCCAGTGTCAGGGAAATAAAACAAAACTAACATTACTCAAGAATCAGAAAACGTATTTATTGCACACCATGGTAGGGACTCCTGTTTTACGAAGGAAGTATAGTATTCAAAGAGGGCCCATGACATCTCCGGCCCGAATGCCATCTCTTTTTTTTCCAGGATTCCATATTGTCTAGATCAGGGGTGTCAAACTGCAGCCCTCCAGCTGTTGGGAAACTACAACTCCCATCATAACCACTGTTATAGATTATATAAAATTCATGATGGGAGTTGTAGTTTCCCAACAGCTGGAGGGCCACAGTTTGAAACCCCTGGTCTAGATCCTCCTTCTTCTCCTCCTGTTTTCTGAAACTCAGTATGGAGAAACCGGAGCTCATCATCTTTCTCCGATCACACGTTCTGCTTTCTCTAATCTATAGTGGGTTGCAAAAGTCTTTCTACCCCTTGAACTGTTCATCATTTTTAAACATTACAGCCACAAACTTAAATGTATGTTATTGATATTTTATGTGATAGAACAACACAAAGTATTTGTGAAGTGTAAAGAAAATGATACGTGCTTTTCCAAATTTTTTGCAAATTCAAAAAAAATAAAGTTGGGGCGTTCATATGTATTCAGACCTCTGTACTCTGATACTCCTAAAACAAAATCTGCCATTTTCTTAGCTTTGCAAAAATGCTTGTTCATGCCCTTATCATTTCCCACCTACATTGCTGCAACATCCTTCTCTATGGCCTCCCATCTAACACTCTTGTTCCTCTTCAATCCATTCAGTCTACTCCACTGCCTGGCTGGTCCCCCCCCCCCTCCCTTTGCCCTACTCCCCTTTGCCCATCCCCTCACTGACTACATATTGCGCAGCAAATTTAATATAAAATGCTGACCATGGCATACAAAACTCTCCTTAAACTGTCCTCCCCATATAGCTCCAAATATACATATGGATAAAATTGTTGGTAGCCTTCCATTAAAGAAAGAAAAACCCACAATGGTCATTGAAATAACAAACAGATAAAAGTAGTAATACATTTATATTTACTGAAAATCAACTAATGAAAAGCAGACATTGTTTTTGAATTGAGGTTCAACCAAAAAATAAAAAAAACTAAGGAAACCGGCCTGGACAAAAAATGATTGGATCCTTAACTTAAAGGGCTTGTCTCATCTCAAAGTTTCATAGGATGCATAAATGAAATAATGCTGCTTTGCTCTGTCACTTCCTGGTCAAGCTGTCTGTAGTTAGCTTATGAGCTCCGTGTATTCAGACTTCTGCTAATTAGATAAATCTCATGTTGTCAGGACCAGCTTCTGAGTTTAAGTAAACAGCAGTAATTACTGAAAGATCAGATAACAAACAAGCTCTCACTGTTCGGAGTTCTGTGCTGCGCCGACCTGTGTGATGACGTCACTCCCTGCTATCAGATAGAACAAACAGCAGGGGGGGAGAAGTACACAGGTCGGTCACTTGTAGCTCCTTAATAAAAAAAAACCAGAACAACGCAGAAAACATCTTTATTTCGTGTTCCCAACATGTTGAAAGCTATTCTTTGTAGGGAGACAACTCCTTTAATATTTTGTTAAACAACCTTTTAAAGCAATCACTGCAAACAAACCGTTTCTGTAACTATCAATTAAACTTCCCCCAGTTATTTTGGCCCACTTTTGAAGGGTACTTTCTCCACACTGCATGTTTCAGCTCATTCTACAGATGTTCAATAGGATTTGGGTGAGGACTCAGAAGCCATTTCAGAATAGTCCAATGCTTTGCTCTTAGCCATTCTTGGATGTTTTTAGCTGTGTGTTTTGGGTCATTATCCTGTTGGTCTCAGTCACAGGTCATGGGTCCTCTAAGCTTTCTGACGCTCCAGAATGCCTTGATGGTCTTGAGATTTTAATGTACCTTGCGCAAAATGAAGACACCCTGTGCCAGACAGAGAAAAGCAGCCCTAAAACACAACCGAGCCTTCTCATTTTTTTGCACGTTTCATTTTTGGGTCTGTAAACACAGAGCTGATGTTACTTGATAAAAAAGTTTTGTCTCATCTGTCTAAAGGACTTTCTCCCAGAAGCGTTGTAGATTGTTGATGTGCATTTTGGCAAATTCCAGTCTTGCATCATAATGATTTGTTTTTCAACAGCGATTCCTCCTCAGTCTTCTTCCATTAAGTCCACTTGAAAACCCATTTCTTTAGGATAGTCTACAATTTACTAAATCCTGCTGCCGTTACACGATACAAACATCTCTGTCCCTCCCATTCTGTCTACTTCTTCCTCCACTGTAGATTGTAAGCTCTTGCGGGCAGGGTCCTCTCTCTTTCTGTATCAGTTTGTTATTTAGGGCCACATGTATGAAACAGTTTTGGTCTAAAACTCACTTTTTTACCCATAGAAACCTATGGGCAAAAAAGTGAGTTTTAGACCAAAACCGTTTCATACATGTGCTAATATAGTATTTGTCCTGGTCTTATTTTATTTATGTGAACCCCTTTGATTGTGCAGCACCCTAAAATTAATGGAACTCTAAAATCAATAGGAAAAATTTCCTTGCATGTCTCTTAGTAAATACTTGTGTTCCCTGAGACGTAACAATTCTGGAGCATCTTCTCTTAGGCTATGTCTCCACTGCATCGGACAAAAAAAAAACGCCTGCCCCATAGACGTGCATTAGTCGCAGCGCATAATCACCGCAAGTAATTGACATGTCACTTATCTCCCCGCGCGTTCAATACAATCAGATTGTACAAGTGGGGAGAGGAGGTGTAATCCATAGTTCTCTATGAGAACTATAGATTACTGTAAGTTTGGGACGCATCTCGCTTGTATTAGAGCGCAAATACGCGGCGAAATTAGCCCGTGTGAACATACCCTAATGGTTAACACCCATTTTTAAATGGAATAACAGCGGAACCACACAACATAGAGATGGAAGGAAAGATTCTCCAGAATTGATATTTCAAAGACAACAGTGTTATTTATAAAATAATCCATGTCAGAAAGGGCTACAGGTTCTTTGTATTTAACCGAAACTAGCACTGCAAAAAAAACTATTTACCGTGGCTCACAGTAGGGGTCTAACAAGGTCGTGGAAGAGGGGTTTTAATGTTACTGAATTTCTTCAGCTAATAGCCAATGTCTGAAGAAGAGAGATTTGAATTGACATTACACTGGGGGCTAGTGATTTGCATAGGAGTTAAAACGAAACACTTGAACTGTAAGTGTATTGTCTGGAACTGTAAGTTTATACATTAGTGTGGATTTTCCCCAAGAGCTTTTTAACGAGTTCGTTAAAACTGCTGTTCATATACGTCACTGTTATTACTGGGTTCAATAACACAACCTTGTGGTGTCACATTACAGTAGAAGCCTCAACATATGTCTCTGCTCGGATGTGCGCTCAGCCAGCCACCTGATGACTAAAATTACAATGTGTGGTTATTATTCAGCGTTGGGAACTTGACTAGTGTGTTACCTGCAGGATAAGTATATTTGGAGGATAGCACCGGTCCTTCTGTATTCATCGCGTGTTGTGTCCGATTTTGGATCCGTTTTTAGATGTGTGTTTGGATCCGTGTGTCGGACCCTAAACGGACCCAAACACGCATCTAACAGTGTGCAGTGTGATTTTACATTGCTGTTAATGTAAAACACGCATTGGTGTTCACACGAGTGATCGCCGATGTGTGTTTTCATGCGTCTTTCTGATCCGTTCAAAGAATTGACATGTCAGTTCTTTATCAGAAAGACGCAGCAGGAGCCCTATTTAAAACTATAGTGTGATCCTGCTGCAGCCAAAATGCAGCCAAACATGCAGCTGCACCGTGTTGGATGCAATTTACGAATCGCTTTTGGATGCATTTTTCAGATCCAAAAACGGATCCAACACGCCGGGTGAACACACCCTTAAAGTGGACCTGTGACATCTCCTGACAGGTCTGTTTTAGTAAATCCTTGTGTTCCCTGTGAAATAACAGCTCTGGAGCATCTTCTCTTATAACTCTGTGTTGTGCTGTTCTTCTGTTAGGCGATGTCTACACAGCTAAGTTAAAATACCGCTGGAACGCCGACGGTACTGTAACATCGCTGCACCGTGGTTTTTGCGCAAAAAAAACGGTTGGATTACGGATTCCTGCCGATTCCTGCCGCCCCCGTACATTGAGCCTATGGGAATCCAGCAGAAAACAGAACATGTTCTATCTTCCGAAGGCTTCAGCAGAAAACCCGTGCGGTGTAGACTACAGCACTAATTTTCTACACAGCACTGGGAACAGTCGGATCGAGAATCAATCGGGCGAGAATCCAGTGCTGTGTAGACATAGCTTTACATGTATTACTAGATCCACCAGCTGGGTGCTACCAACTAAGGGCGTGTTCACACAGCGTTTGTGAAAAGTCATTGGTACACATAGCGTACCCAAATATGTATTTAACACTGTTCCACTCCGTTTTCATTGATGTCAATGTGAAATACATATCATCGTTCAGACAATACATATTTTACATACATTATTGTATTGTGTCTTACAGATCCATAAAAAGCAGTGACATCACTTCTTGATCCGTTTTATGAATTTCAAAGTCAATAGAAACAATGGGGTATGTTTTTGCAGTCCAGAAAACACACTTTGTGGTACGTATTTGGATACGATTTACGTATTGTAAAAATGTATTCAACACACCGTGTGCACATATCCTAACGGTATGTGCACATGGCGTATTGGGGTGCGTACTGTGCGCGCCGCAATACATTTTGTGTTTTAGATGTACGTGTTGTCCAGCGCATATTTATAATGCAGGGGTGGAGTGTGGGGGAGGGGAGGGGGGCAGTCGCTGACTGGCCCAATTTCCCTCTATTGCCAGAAATGACATGTCATAGAGAACTATGAAATACGATCGTATTGTACGCCGGGGGAGACAAGGCATAATTCATAGTTCTCCATGAGAGCTATGAATTACCGTAAGTGCGGCGTGCATTTTGCCCGTATTAAAGCACAAATACGTGGCAAAATGCACGCTGCAATTACGCCGATTGAACATACCCTTAGGCCTCGTTCACACGGTTTATTCTGGGACGGATTTCAGTGGTATTGCACGCCGTATTGCGCTCCAATACGGCTGAAATCCGTCCCAGGCATTACGGTAATCCACAGTTCTTATAGAGAACTATGGATTCCGTCTCCTCTCCCCGCTCGCCGGATTTCGCGAGCGGGGAGAAAGTGACATGCACATTATCCCGGCGGGATACGCGCCGTGGATAATGGATGTCTATGGGGCCGGCGGGCTGCCATCCCCCCACCCCGACCCCGCTACAAGGCTGCCGGCGTAATTGCGGGCGAAATCCGTTCCCGCAATTACGCCGGCAATAAGCTGTATGAACATCGCCTAAGGGTGTGTCCCTGCACACATTGTCTTTCAGCACTGATTGGACAATATCACACCATGCAATCCCCTCTCCTCAGTAGGAACCATAAGGCTAGGTCTACAGGGCTTAGACAAAAAAAAAAAAAAAAATCACTGAAAACCAAATCCTAAAACCGTTCATAAAACTGAGTTTTTTGTCCAGTGCATGTCAAAAACCGACCGATTTTTGGCACGTCTTGCCAAAAAACGGTCGACGATTTACATAGACTTCAATAGTAAATTTTCTGCCCTGTTTTGGAGACTACAGAACATTTTTACTATTAAAGTCTATGGGATCTGTTTTCAGTAATTTTTTTTTGCGGTTTCAGAAAATGAAAAACGCCCCCATCCTCCAAAAAAAAAAACCAACCAAAAACATGTGCAGTGGAGATAGCCTAAGGCTATGTTCACATGGGTGAAATGGGGACGTATTTCGGCCCGTATTGAGCGCAGTACGGCGCTCAATACGGGCCGAAATACGTCCCAGTTATTACGGTGATCCACAGTTCTCATAGAGAACTATGGATTACGTCTCCTCTCCCCGCTCGCACAATATGGCGAGTGGGGAGATAAGTGACATGTCAATTACTAGCGGCGAATACGCGCCGCTAGTAATGAATGTCTATGGGGCCGCAATTAAGCTGTTTGAACATAGCCTAAGGGTGCTTTCACACGAGCACTATTTGATGCTTTTTTTTGGTGCGTTTTTCTGTGCAGAAATGTACAGTATTAATTGCTGTGCCTTTCTGCACAAAAAAAAAACGCTCTGTGTGAAAGCACCCTAAAACAGAGACATGAGGAAAAATCCTCCAGAATTGCTATTTCAAGGGGAACACAGGTATTTACTAAACAGACACATCAGAAACAGCAAGATCTCCTCAGTAACTTACCTGAATCTTGACTTATTTTTTAGTCTGAGCTTCACCTATTAAAGGAGTCAAATGCATAAATATATCTCCACTGATATAGAAGCTCCACTTTCAATAGTGTATGGTGCAATTAGACAACCCTCTGCAGAACACAGCTGGCCATTGAATAAGCTGAGCGCCGCTGCAGAGGAAATGTATTATTACATGGCTTAGGCTATGTTCACACGGCTTAATTGCGGGACGTAATTACGCCCCGCAATTACGCCGTGTGGACGGGGCTGGGCGGGAGCGGGGGAGTAAGCAGGGGGCCGGACACTTCTGCCGCCCATAGACTATCACTGCTAGTGGCGCGTATACGCCGCTAGAAAGTGACAGGTGAATTATCTCCCCGCCCGGCGGATTCGCTGGGCGGAGAGAGGAGACGTAATCCATAGTTCTCTATGAGAACTGTGAATTACCGTAATTAATGGGCCGTTTTCGGCCCGTAATTGGCGCACTTCGGCGCGTAATTACGGACCGAAATACGGCCCATTTTAAGCCGTGTGAACATGGCCTTACCATCAAGTGAATGAAAGACCTAGTAATTTGTGGTTGTATCAGGTCTTCCAGGGCAGGAGCTACACCTTGTAACATCACCATCATATGAACCTGTTACCTAGAGGCTACCCTGTTTCCCCAAAAATAAGACAGTGTGTTATATTAATTTTTGCTCCTAAAGACGAGCTAAGACTTATTTTTAGGGGATGTCTTATTTTTCCATGAACAAGAATTCACATTTATTGAACGAAACATCAAAATGTATTAATATACTGTAGTGATTTCATCACAAACATCAGCATAAGCAGCCAAACTCTGAATTGCATCAAAAAAATGCACTAGGTCTTATTTTCGGGAGATGTCTCATTTTCGGGGAAACAGGGTATATGTTATATCTGTATACCTGTCTACTTTTTAAAATAATATCTATTGAGAGAGACAACAAGGTGGGAAAAATATACGTTTTCAGTGTATATGGATCTACAATGTGTATCCAGGATAAACAACATATGCACTGATAGAGCAGTTCACCCAATCCAGAAACACAGAGATTCCCTGCAGGGATCTGCTCTTATCACACTGTATTGTGCTCCATGTCTGGAGACACTCAAAATAACAGCAGCTGAGACAGGGCAGGTGGCCTGTGTCCCCCCAGACACTTGGTGTCTCATTTCCAATATGTTTCGGGCACACCCTCTAGTTAGGAAGAATAGAGAGGAGGAGAAACAAAGCAAACTCAATCTGCATAATGAGAATACCTGAGATATCCTGCAGGTGTCTGTGCTGGGACTCCACCTCTCCTCTCATTGTCTCAATAGTGGTCTCTTTCATCCCCAGCTCCACTTGCATGGTGTCAATCTGAGACTGTAAGTCCTAGAGGGAAAACAGGGCAAAGTATTTACCTGGGGTGATACAGAGTACTTCATGTAACCATCATCTACCAATGTCGTAGATTACCTACAGCCAGGGGCGGAACTAGAATTCATAGGGCCACATAGCAAAATGAGATGGGGCCCCACCAGCTAATGACAACAAACTGAACAGCAGCATAGGTAGCGATAACTAAAGGAATAAATAATACCGCCATATGTCAGGGAACTCACATAGTAGAGCCGGAGAGCAGAAAGCCACCAACTACTTGTTCTCTACAAAAAGGAACAATGTTCTTGGCCCCCTCAACCATGTGAGCCCCATAGCAATCGCTATTGCTACAGTTACACCCATGCCTACAGCAATAACTACAACTTCCAACATTCCCTCTCAGGACATGCTAGCAGTTGTAGTTTCACAATAGTGAAAAGCCACAGGATAAAGACTGCTGATTTCTACACCATTATATGATATGTACACCATGTGTGCAAAGATTTGGGACAGAGTGAGAGGGTAAGTAAACCTCAGTTCTGGGGGATGGGGTAATTGTCTATAAACATGAGACAGGGGCGTAACTAGAAAAGGCTGGGTCCCATTGCCAACTTTTGAATCCCCCTTGCTCCCTCCACAAGCATAAACATTAACCAGCCCTATTTAACCCCTTCTTGCCGTGGTGATTTTTGTTTAAGTTATCTATGATTTTTTATTTTCTATCAATACAGTGGGGAAAAAAAGTGTTTAGTCAGCCACTAATTGTGCAAGTTCTCCCACTTAAAAGATGAGAGGCCTGTAACTGACATCATAGGTCGACCTCAACTATGAGAGACAAAATGAGAAAACAAATCCCGAAAATCACATTGTCTAATTTGGAAAGAATTTATTTGCAAATTATGGTGGAAAATAAGTATTTGGTCAATAACAAAAGTTCATCTCAATACTTTGTTATATATCCTTTGTTGGCAATGACAGAGGTCAAACATTTTCTGTAAGTCTTCACAAGGTTGGCACACACTGTTGCTGGTATATTGGCCCATTCCTCCATGCAGATCTCCTCTAGAGCAGTGATGTTTTGGGGCTGTCGCTGGACAACACAGACTTTCAACTCCCTTCAAAGGATTTCTTTGGGGTTGAGATCTGGAGACTGGCTAGGCCACTCCAGGACCTTGAAATGTTTCTAATGAAGCCACTTCTTCGTTGCCCTGGCAGTGTGCTTGGGATCATTGTCATGCTGAAAGACCCAGCCACGCTTCATCTTCAATGCCCATGCTGATGGAAGGAGGTTTGCACTCAAAATCTCACGATACATGGCCCCATTCATTCTTTCATGTACACGGATCAGTCATCCTGGCCCTTTGCAGAGAAACAGCCCCAAAGCATGATGTTGCCACCCCAATGCTTCACAGTAGGTATGATATGCTTGCATGATTCAACTCGGCATTCCTCTCCTCCAATACACGACGAGTTGTGTTCTTCTACCAAACAGTTTCTAGACTTGAAATACTTCTCTGGATCATATGGACACTCACCCAAATCCTAATGCATCACCACATCTGCACTCTGCAACTTCACTGCCACTATGTACTGATGTAAGCTGGGTGGCAGGTCTGGCACTCCATTATCTTAAGAGTCCCCCCGTAGTGTTTGTTACTGCGGACCATTGTAACATTTTACGTTGTTTACCGGCTCCCATGAGGAAGCATCTCACATGCAGGGCCTCACCCTTGTGTTCATTGTAGATTTAATTGTAATGATGAGTCTTCCCTTGGTTCGTAAATGCTGCGGATTCATGTTGGCGCTATGATAGTTATATTGTTTGGAGCCCAGATTGAGGGAGATTCTCAGTGGTCTTGTATGTCTTTCATTTTCTAGTTATTGCTCCCACAATTGATTTCTTCACACCAAGCTGCTTGCCTATTGCAGTCAGTCTTCCCAGTCTGGTGCAGAGCTACAATTTTGCTTCTGGTGTCCTTCAACAGCTCATTGGTCTTCACCATAGTGGAGTTTGGAGTGTGACTGAGGTTGTGGGCAGGTGTCTTGTATACTGATAACAAGTTCAAACAGGTGCCATTACTACAGGTAATGAGTGGAGGACTGAGGAGCCTCTTAAAGAAGAAGTTACAGGTCTGTGAGTGCCAGAAATGTTGCTTGTTTGTAGGTGACCAAATACTTAGTTTCCACCATATTTTGCAAATAAATTCTTTCTAAATCAGACAATGTGATTTCAGGATTTGTTTTCTCATTTTGTCTCTCACAGTTGAGGTCGACCTATGATGTCAATTACAGGACTCTCATCTTTTTAAATGGGAGAACTTGCACAATTGGTGGCTGACTAAATACTTTTTTCCCCACTGTACATATTTGTAGACACAAGGTAGGGTGGATTCACACTACGATATTGCATATATTGCAGGTATCCGTCGGGGTAATGTGAGAAAAAGCTGCAATGTAACCTGGTGGACACCACGACGCAGCCGTGACAGCTCTGTAGAGGATAATAGAGCGTGGGCTGCGTTTGCTCTGTTTCCGATGGCGTTCGCACTTCCTACCGGACTCGGTAGCATGGTAGACTATGCTACTCAGTCCTGCAAAATAAGCGTTTGCACTGGGAAATAGAGCCCATGCTGGGCTACGTCTGCTCTACTATCCCCTATAGGGCTGCTGCTACCTTTTTCAAAGTACCCCGACAGATACCTGTAACATATGCATTATCGTAGTGTGAACCCAGCCTATCTCCACTCTTTTTCCAACACCCAAAAGTGAACCAGCAGCTCTGCAGATGCCAAAAGTCAGAAACACTGAATATATTATTTGAAGGTGTATTTCTGTTGCCTATAGTAAATATACAAATTTGCTGGAGGAAAGTGAGCATGATTAGGTGTGCTTGAGGGTGGTTAGAGGCGTTGCCTGGCGAGAAGTCATGTATTTGGCAGGGACCAATACCCTGCTTCCCCAGGGGCGCATAATGCTATTAAGACAGCTTTGACTGAATCTACTGCCACACAGCACCACCTCTCTTTCCTCCCTGCAGCACTGCATCTCCTTCCACAAAGCACCATCTCTCCCCCCTGCAGTTCTCCATCTCCTACCACACAGCACCACCTCTCTACCACATGCGGTAGTACATCTCCTACCACACAGCACCACCTCTCTACCACCTGCAGCACTGCATCTCCTATAACATAGCACCACCTCTCTACCACCTGCAGCACTGCATCCCCTACCACACAGCACCATCCCCCCCCTGCAGTTCTCTATCTCCTGCCACACAGCACCACCTCTCTGTCCCTGCAGCACTGCATCTCTTACAATACAGCACCATCTCCCCCCACAGTACTGCACCACCTCTCTGTCCCTTCATCACTGCATCCCCTATCACACAGCACCATCTCCCCCCACAGTACTGCACCACCTCTCTGTCCCTTCATCACTGCATCCCCTATCACACAGCACCATCTCCCCCCACAGTACTGCACCACCTCTCTGTCCCTGCAGCACTGCATCTCTTACAATACAGCACCATCTCCCCCCCACAGTACTGCACCACCTCTCTGTCCCTTCATAACTTCATCCCCTATCACACAGCACCACTCTCCCCCACAGTACTGCACCACCTCTCTGATCCCTTCATCACTGCATCCCCTATCACACAGCACCATCTCCCCACCACAGTTCTGCACCTCCTCTCTGTCCCTTCATCACTGCATCCCCTATCACACAGCACCATCTCCCCCCTGCAGTACTGCACCACCTCTCTGTCCCTTCATCACTGCATCCCCCTATCAACAGCACCATCTCCCCCACATACTGCACCACCTCTCTGTCCCTTCATCACTGCATCTCCTATCACACAGCACCATCTCCCCCCACATACTGCACCACCTCTCTGTCCCTTCATCACTGCATCCCCTATCACACAGCACCATCTCCCCCCCACAGTACTGACACCACTCTCTGTCCCTTCATCACTGATCCCCTATCACACAGCACCATCTCCCCCTCAGTACTGCACCACCTCTCATGTCCTTCATACACTGCATCCCCTATACACAGCACCATCTCCCCCACAGTACATGCGCACCACCTCTGTCCCTTCATCACTGCATCCCCTATCACACAGCACCATCTCCCCCCCACAGTACTGCACCACCTCTCTGTCCCTTCATCACTGCATCCCCTATCACACCCGCACCACTCCCCCCCCCCCCACAGTACTGGGACCCCCCTCTCTGTCCCTTCATCACACAAACCCGTATCACACAGCACCATCTCCCCCCACATACTGCACCACCTCTCTGTCCCTTCATAACTGAATCCCAAAACACACAGCACCATCTCCCCCCACAGTACTGCACCACCTCTCTGTCCCTTCATCACTGCATCCCCTATCACACAGCACCATCTCACCCCACAGTACTGCACCACCTCGCTGTCCCTTTATCCCCTGCATCCCCTATCACACAGCAACATCTCCCCCCCACAGTACTGCACCACCTCTCTGTCCCTTCATCACTGCATCCCCTATCACACAGCACCATCTCCCCCCTGCAGTTCTCCATCCCCTATCACACAGCACCACCTCTCTGTCCCAGCTGCACTGCATCTCCTACCACAGAACCACCTCTCCTTCCATGCAACACAGCATCTCAAACCCACACAGCACCATCTCTCCCCTGCAGTTCTCCATCTCCTACCACACAGCACCACCCCCCCCCCCCCCTTTCCACTGCAGCTCTGCATCTCCTACCACACAGCACCACCTATTTTACAAAGATATATATATATATATAAGTATTTACTAAAATAGACATGTCAGAAGACGTCACAGGGTCTCTTTACTGTTCTTAGGCAGTTTTTCATTACCCAACTACCTGAAGAATGCCATAAATATACAATCCTATATATAACGCATAGGTAAGTAATAGATATACTGGGTGAAGGGCAATTGGCAGCTTCAAACAGTACTGTAAGGAGCAATATAGTAAATGTATTCATGTGGATGTTTTTCAAAGGAGGTGAATGTAATGAGTAAAGAGGAATAGAGGCAATAAGGTGAAAAGAGGGCAGTGTCCTTGTGAAATAGGGCCACTTGAGATGTATGATATACAGATGCAGCAATGCAAACGGCATTCTGTTCTGCTTTGGAAACCCTTGAGTTGCACTTGGCAGAGGAGTGAACTATAAACCCCCTGCATCCTATGACAGGCCATTTATGGTCACACTGCGCGGGTGTAACTCGTGTTTAACTGCTGGATATTAGGCCTAGACGTCTACAGGACGTGTTCATTGTTTATAGGATTCTGTTTAAGCTCCAGTACAGAAGTTCCTGCAGACCTCTCCTTAATGTCATCTGTACAGTGTACATGGAGAAATGACATATTTCAGGGGATTTGCAATATATAATAAGTGCCGCAGTATATAATACATGAACCAAGTTAATGGTTTTCGACACTTAAAGTATATACAGTATAAATGCCTTAAAAAATTCCGTCTCTCTCATTATTCTCGCATTTGGCAAATATAAATAATTTTGGTAATTTCTTCTTTCAACTGTATATATATATACAAATGTGTGTGTGTGTATATGTGCATATATACTAGTATACACACATACTGGTAGATAGCTCAACCCAGGACGATGACTTTAATGGAAAATGCATCCACTTAAAGGGAATCTGTCACCAATTATTTTTTTTTTTAATTATTCAATCAAGGCCCTGATCCATGTTCTTTTCTTCTTTACCATTTTTATTTTCTAATTGTAGATTTTTCAGTTCAGTCATCTATATATGATGGCAGGGACAGCATTCTTGCCTGCACTGCTTTAACAGCAGTAAGAGAGATGCTTTACAGCAGCTTCATGCACATAGGAGTCTTAAGACTGACTCAGTCCCATTGGCTTCTATAGGAGAGTTTTGAAGGCATGCTCTGTGACCTGAGAAGAAATCAGTGTGCAGGGAGGGGGAGCTGTGACATTTCCTATTGTGACTGGTGGATCCTGTGTTATCCATACACATTGGTGTCTCCTTTCAATTTGACCCTGCTTCTGCTAATAATGAGCAGACTACTGAATATCTCTCTCTACAGAACAGAAAGTATCAGACACTTATTAGGCTGAGTGGACAAAGTGAAAACTGCAGGACTTAAGAATTATTAAAAAATATTGAAAGTGATATGAAAAATAAAAAAAAAATCCTAAAAAATGAGTTTAACATAAAAATGTGAGTTAAACAATGTCATTTTTTGATGACACGTTCGCTTTAAGTGCAAAGTTCTTGCCCCAAGACAACGACTGGAATATATATATACACGGGGCCAGACTGGGAATAAAAAGCAGCCCTGGCACAAAACCCCCACCAGCCCACATACAACATCTGCTTACAAAATTTCCCTGGTTATGCTCCACGCACTATAAATGCAAGAAAGAAAAAGTGTTGCAGAGAAACCCCTAAGCAGAGTCAGGGACAGGTGTTCACTCGCTTTACAATCAGGGACAAGTCTATACCGCCACTATACAAGCTCCAATATAACCTACAACACCACCATAAAGAGACCACAGAGTGGTCAAGACACCAGCTCAGGTCACCACCATATCACAGTGAATACAGCGCTGATCCAACATAGAAGGAAAATAACCTCTAACATAAGGGACTCAAAGGAGATGGCATCTTCTCTTCTCCACCTGGCCCACAACTCCATGATGTATTCTCTGATAAATCGTTCTCTTCTCTGATGAGTTGTTTTCTTCCCTTTTTATCTCCGTCCGGTACAGAATGCAATGTCTTCTTCTCCCAGTCACAACTCATCCCTGTAGAATTTGCCAGAAAAATTTTTTAGACTCCTCTCTTTGCCAGCACTTTCCTATCAATTGCTAACTCTGAACAAACTCCACATCCATAGCGCCTCAAATAGTAATAGTGCTCCCTTTGGTGCCCCAAAGTAATTGTTCCCCAAACAACGTATGTTAGACCCTAAAAATTAGAAATTTAAAAAAAGTCAGATGAGTGGCATGTAAATAGATAGACCCCCATTAGGTAGGTATACAAGCCCCTCAATAGGCAGGTAAGTATATAGACCTCCCACAGTAGGTAGGTATATAGGTAATCTCAGAATATAGGTAAATGGACCCCCTCAGTAAGTTTACAGATTCATTCAGTAGGTAAAGAGGTATATAATCATCAATTAGGTAGCCCCTAGTGGGTATATAGGCCCCCTTAGACAGATAAATATAATGGCCCCACAGTAGGTAGGGAGGTATATAGTCCCTCATTAGGTACCTATAGATCCTCTCAGTAGGAAGGTAGGTATATAAGGTCCCCTCAGTAGGTAGGTATATAGGTGCCCCACAGTTGGCATATAGAGCCCTCATTAGGAATGTAGTTACATAGGTCCCCCAGTACTTCGGTAGGTAAACAGGGCCTACCCTTTAATTAGGTAGGTAGATAGGGCTGCCCTCAGTAATTAGCCAGGTAGATAGGGCTGCCCTCAGTAATTAGCCAGGTAGCTAGGGCTGTCCCCAGTAATTAGCCAGGTAGATAAGACTGCCCCCAGTAATTATGCAGGTAGATAGGACTGCCCCAGTAATTAGCCAAGTAGATAGGGCTACCCCCACTAGTTAGCCATGTTGATAGGGCTACTCTCAGTAATTAGCCAGGTAGAGAGGACTGCCCCCCAGTAATTAGCCAGGTAGATAGGACTGCCCCCCAGTAATTAGCCAGGTAGATAGGACTGCCCCCCAGTAATTAGCCAGGCAGATAGGGCGGCCCCCCAGTAATTAGCCAGGCAGACAGGACCTCCCCCCCCCAGTAATTAGCCAGGCAGACAGGGCCGCCCCCAGTAATTAACCAGGTAAATAGGGCTGTCCTTAGTAATTATGTAGCTAGCGCTGCCCCCAGTAATTAGGTAGATAGGGCTGTTCACAGTAATTAGCCAAGTAGATAGGATCGCCCCCAGTAATTAGCCAGGTAGATAGGGCTGTCCCCCGTAATTAGCCAGGTAAATAGAGAGAAGCCCATATTTTTAAAAAAACAAAAACTCACCTGTCACCTCTCTCTTCCGGTGTATACTAGGCTTACGGCCTAGTACAGGCTGAAGAGCAGGCGGCGCGATTACATCACATCGCTCCTCCTGCGCCGCAGCCTCCAGGGCGCTGAACGGCCAGGATCAGAAGATCCTGGCTGTTCTACTTGAGCCGCTGAATGTAGCGCCTCACTCATACTTGGACGCCATCTTGGCCTCGCTTGGCTCATGGGATCGCCGTCTTTCATAAACGGATGGCACCGACAACATCTTTTTCTTTAGCTCCGCCTGTTTTATTTTGGCACAGGTTAATAACAGCACAAACATAACATACAGCGTAAACAAAACCCTAGGCCGTCTGGCCACTACCTAAACCAATAGCTCCCTAGCTATCAGTGGTCTGGACCTAACGTCCAGCCCCACAAACAACCATCGTATCACCAGTCACCGCTGGTTCAGGCTTCCTCCAGCCTGGGGGTAAGAAGAGCCTTCCTTCCTTGCTCCCTTGCTGCTCCAACTGCAGATAGCAGGCCACACCCCCCGATCACTTGGAGAAACAGGCCCTTTATAGCCATCCCGGGTCTGGCCCAAAATCCGACATGGAACCTGGAGACCTGGGACGCGGGAACAGCCACCCACCCATCTGCAGCTGTTCCGGGGAAGCCAACCCATAACGGCTGGATATCAGCCATGCTATATACAGCTGTCAGTAACCTAGTGTTGCTGACAGATAATAATTGGCTCCCCCCCACCAAGCCCAGGCTCTTGGTGGCACGTCTCTACCAGGACGGCTCCACTTAGTGGCAAAGACAGGCAACTACCTGTTGTCACAATAAAATATATATATATTATATATTTATATATATATATATTTATATATATATATATTATTATATATTATATATATATATTTATTATATATTATATATTATATATATTACATACACAGTTGTGCTCAAAAGTTTACATACCCTGGCAGAATTTTTGCTTTCTTGGCCTTTTTTTCAGAGAATATGAATGATAACACAAATACTTTTTTTCCACTCATGGTTCGTGGTTGGTGAAGCCATTTATTGTCAAACTACTGTGTTTTCTCTTTTTAAATCATAATGACAACCAAAAACATCCAAATGACCCTGATCAGAAGTTTATATACCCCAGTTCTTAATATCATGTATTGCCCCCTCTAACATCTGCTGTATATCCATCTCCTACACGTCTGTCAAAATGGCACAGAGGAGAAACGGTGTAGGAGATAGCTTCGGTCTCAACATCCTGCTCCCACACACACACTTGGTCATACTCACATTGCACTGTAGATTCCCACACAACACTTCGATGTGGTTGATGACTGTGAGTGTAGCAGGAGACACTCTCTCAGTTACACTGGTGAGTGGGTGAGGTGGCATTGTTCTTTCTCAACCTCAGTGCCCTCTAAAATACAAATAATTAGTTGTCAAGTCCCCCTCTGTTGGCCCACGTTTATAAAGGTCTTAGTGTGTCATGGGGTCATCCAACCACATGGTGGCAGTGTTTTGGTTACAAACTGACACAGGACAGGGTAAGGCATATCTATCTATTTATCTATCTATCTATCTATCTATCTATCTATCTATCTATCATAGAGAAAAAAGCAGCACACTTAAAAAAGGAGAAGAAACATAGGGTGCCAGCAGCAATAACTCTGATAAAAAAGCTCATTCACATACAACAAATAAAGAAAATTCACGGCACCCCTCAAAAGATTGTCTAGATGCTAAAAAGTGATTTATTCCTCCATGCCAGAAATGTTTTAAGGATGTTTAAAGTTTGGAAAATCTTTTTGTATCCAAATCCGGCTTTAAACTTCTGCACAACAGTATTACGGACCTGCCTGGTGTGTTCCTTGGTCTTCATGATGCTCTCTGTGCTTTAAAGGGAACCTGTCACATAGGTTGTGCCCCCCTTGCTGAGGGCAGCACAAGCTAGTGTCAGACCTGCTGTTCCCAGCACTGTGTCCCTTATTCTGTAAGATGCAGCAGTTTTAGAGTATTTACCTCTCAAATCTTATTCATGAGCAGGTGTTAGCTCCACCCACCAAATGCTAGCCCCGCCCACTGACAGTTATTCACATGTTTCTACCTATTCAAAGTAATAGGTTTGTCAGTTGAGGTGGGTGGGGCTAGCCTCCGATTGGCCGGGTTTGAAAAAAACTGACACTCTGAAGGACTCTTCGAATGACTCTTCCGGCTGAAAATTGCAGATTTGAGCATTAGATACACAAAAACTACAGCATCTTACAGAATAAGGGACACAGCGCTGAAAACAGCAGGTCTGACACTAGCTTGTTCTGTCCTCAGCCAGGGGAGCAAAAACTATGTTACAGGTTCTCTTTAAACAGAACCCTGAGACTATCACAGAGCAGGTGCATTTATACGGAGACTTGATTACACACAGGTGGATTATATTTATCATCATCAGTCATTTAGGACAACATTGGATCATTCAGAGATCCTCACTGAACTTCTGGAGTGAGTTTGCTTCACTGAAAGTAAAGGGGCTGAATAATTTTGCACGCCCCACTTTTAAGTTTTTTTTATTTTTTTAAAAAAGTTTAAAATATCCAATAAATTTCGTTCCACTTCACAATTGTGTCCCACTTGCTGTTGATTCTTCACAAAAATTTTTTAATTTTATATCTTTATGTTTGAAGCCTGAAATGCGGCAAAAGGTTGAAAAGTTCAAGGGGGCCAAATACTTTCGCAAGGCACTATAGGTGAAATAAGTATTGGACACGTCACCAATTTTCCTAAGTAAATCTATTTCTAGAGGTGCTGTTGACATGAAATTCCCAACAGATGTCGGCAACAACCCATCCAATCAACACAATAAATGAGAAATGACAAAGGGACAAAGTATTGAACCCACCTTTGTTGGTGATGACATCCTCAAGATACTAGTTGCATGCATTGCTCAGGTGGGATTTTGGCCCATTCTTCCACACAAACACTCTTCAAATCCTGAAGGTTTCGTGGGCTCCTTCTCCGAACTCTATGAAATCCACAGATTTTCTACTGGATTCAGGTCAGGTGATTGCCTCGGTCATTCTAGCAGCTTGATTTTCCCTCTCTGAAGCCAAATGAGAGTTTCCTTGGCTATATGTTTAGAATCATTGTCTTGCTGAAATGTCCACCTTCGTTTCGTCTTCATCATCCTGGTAGATGGCAGCAGATTGATATCAAGAATATCTCGGTACATTTGTCCATTCATCCTTCCTTCAATTATATGAAGTTTGCCAGTGCTGTATGTTCAAAAACAGCCCACAACAGGAGCGTAACTACCGGGGTAGCAGACGTAGCAGCTGCCCCGTGGCCCGTGCTCTTAGGGGGCCCGGACCCCAGGGCAGCAGATAACACATCTGCTGCCCCGGTAGTTTGGCTCCTGCGCCCGCCGGCAGTGAACATACTAGTTCAATGCCGGCGGACGTAGAGCTGCGGGGCCCGGCGCTTCCTACCTCTGAATGCCCGGGCCCTCCGGCCCGAGCGCTTAAAGGCAGGACTGGACGGTATTAGCAGAGCAGAGCGGCTCCATTCTGCTAATCAGCCTGCAGTGCTGACGTGAGCTGCGCGATGACGTCACATCATCGCGTGGCCCGCGCCGAGCACAGACTGCCCAGGAGCAGAGCTGCGAGGGAGCGAGAGACAGGTGAGTGATTTCTTATTTTTTTAATATTAATGAAGCCCCCTGCCTGCCTCTATATTGGCCCCTATAGCCCTGCCTGCCTATATATTTGCCCCTATAGGTCTGCCTGTCTATATGTAGGCCCCTATAGCTCTGCCTGCCTATATATATTGCCCCTATAGCCCTGTCTGTATATTGGCCCCTATAGCCCTGCCTGGCTATATATTGGCCCCTATAGCCCTGCCTGGCTATATATTGGCCCCTATAACCTCCCTGCCTATATATTGGCCCCTATAGCCCTGCCGCCTATATATTGGTCCCTATAGCCCTGCCTTCCTATATCTAGCCCCTATAGCCCTGCCTGCCTATATATTAGCCCCTTATAGCCCTGCCTATATCTAGCCCCTATAGCCCTGCCTTCCTATATATGAACCCTATAGCCCCCCAAAGCCCTGCCTGCCTATATCTAGCCCTTATAGCTCTGTTTGCCTATATAAAGCCCTGCCTGCCTATATTTAGCCCCTATATCCACCCAAAGCCCTGCCTGCCTATATATAGCCCCTATAGCCCTGCCTGCCTATATATAGCCCCTATAGCCCTGTCTGCCTATATATAGCCCCTATAGCCTCCCCAAAGCCCCGCCTGCCTATATATAGTCTCTATAGCCTCCTCAAAGCCCTGCCTGCCTATATATAGCCTCCCCAAAACCCTGCCTGCCTATATATGGCCCTATAGCCTACCCTATTCCCTGCTGCCTATATATAGCCTCCCCAAAACCCTGCCTGCCTATATATGGCCCTATAGCCTACCCTATGCCCTACCTGCCTGTATATATGGCCCCTATAAACTTTCCTAAGCCCTGCCTATATATATGGCCCATATAGCCTACCCTATGCCCTGCCTGCCTATATATGCCCCCTATAGCCTACCCTATGCCCTGCCTGCCTGTATGGGGCCCCTATAGCCCACCCTAAGCCTTGCCTGCCTGTATGGGGCCCCTATAGCCTACCCTAAGCCCTGTCTGCCTGTATGGGGCCCCTATAGCCTACCCTATGCCCTGCCTACCTGTATGGGGCCCCTATTGCCTACCCTAAGCCCTGCCTGCCTACATATATGGCCCCTATAGCTACCTAAACTCTGCCTTCCTACCTATATGGCCCCTATACCCTGCCTGCCTATCTATATGGGGCCCTATAGCTACCTAAACTCTGCCTTTCTATATGGGGCCCTATAGCTACCTAAACTCTGCCTGCCTATATGGGGACCCTATTGCCTACCTAAACCTGGCCTATCTGGGGCCCCATATAGCCTATCTAAACCCTGCCTGCCTAAATGGACCCCTTATAGCCAGGGGGGAGGGAGGGAGGTGCTGGAAAAGTGAGGATTCTTAGATATTTGTTTCTAAATCTCCAGGGACAAGTGGTCGGGAGACGTCATCATGGCGGACTGGACCGGATGCAGAACAAAAGGGAAAGTCAACGACTCATCAGAGAAACGTCACCTGTGAGTCACAAGATGTAACTACACTGTAATCACTTGTATGTCTACAGAGCCTGTGTACACTGGCGTCTACCACTATATGGTCACTGTATGGTGGTAATATACAGTCTGAAGAGCATGTGTACACTGGTGTCTACCAATATATGGTCACTGGATGGTGGTTATATACAGTCTACAGAGCCTGTGTACACTGGTGTATACCACTATTTGGTAACTGTATGGGGGTAATATACATTCTGCAGATCTTGTGCACACTAGTGTCTACTACTATATGGTCACTGTATGGTTGTAATATACAGCCTGCAGAGTCTGTGTACACTGGTATCTACCACTACATGGTTACTGTATGGTGGTTATAAACAGTCTGCAGAGCCTGTGTACACTGGTGTCTACTACTATATGGTCACAGTATGGAGGTAATATACAGTCTGCAGAGCCTGTGTACACTAGTATATACCACTATATGGTCACTGTATGGTGGTTATAAACAGTCTGCAGAGCCTGTGTACACTGGTGTCTACTACTATATGGTCACTGTATGGAGGTAATATACAGTCTGCAGAGCCTGTGTACACTAGTATATACCACTATATGGTGGTACTATTGGTCTTTGTGTACTGATCAGTATTAGTGTAGGGGTATTATTCAGTCACTTTGTGGTCATGTTCTGGCGGTATAATCAGGTTCCTATGTAATAGTGTTATTGGTAATATTGGTTTTGGTATAGTGGGATTTGTTGGGTAGCAGTATGATAGTGAGATGTATGGTGAGGTATTTGCCCCTTGTATTATCTACATTATCTAACTGCATGTCCTGATAAATGTTCGTGGTCGGGGAGGTGGGCGAGGGGGGGCCACCATCCAAAAGTCTGCTTTGGGGCCCAGGCTTATCTAGTTACGCCCCACAACATGATGTTCCCACCTCCAAACTTGACTGTTGATATGGGGTTTTGAGGGTGATGTGTGGTGCCTTTTGCAGTCAGCGTGGCGAGTGTGCATACAGGCCATGAAGGTTGAATCATTGCTTATTGTTTTCTTTGAAACAATTGTAGCTGCTGATTCCAGGTCTTTCTGTAGCTCTCCACAGCTGGTCCTTGGCTCTTTTGATAATTCTTGTCACTGCTCTGTATGAAATCTTGCAGGGAGCACCTGATCTTGGCTGGTTTTTGGCGACATTATGTTCTTTCTACTTCTGGATTATGGCCCCAACAGTGCCCACTGGAACCTTCAGTAGTTTAGAAATTGTTCTGTAACCAATGCCATCAGTATGTTTTGCAACAATAAGGTTCACTGGTTTTACCCATCATGATTTCTTGTGTGGCACCTTGGTTATGAGACACCTTTTTATAGGCCATCAGTTGGACCAGCTGATATTCTTTTATTAGGTAGCATGATTGCTTTCAGATTACTGATAAATTTCATGACTTTTTCATAACTTTTTGCACCTCTCTTTCTTCATGTATTAAATACTTTTTCCCGGTGTATTTTCTCATTATTACACATAAGTTAATTTATGGACATCTATGATTTGATTTCTTTGCCTGTGTGGATTCAATGTGTTGTTATCAATATCTGGCTAGAATTTCATGTTAATAGCACCTTTAGAACTATATTTACTTACAAAATTGGTGACGTGTTCAATACTTATTTCTATCCACAAGTGGACTACCCATGGATTTTATAGATGAGTGGATGATTCCACATCAAAGACTATGGGCAGCATGTATGAAATTTGGCATATCATAGCCTAGAATGCGCCTGATTTATGACCCAGCTCTACAGAGGGTCATAAATCAGGCGCATTCTAGTGCTAAGATGACGTCTCTGGCTCAGGTAGACCACTTTGAAAGTGGTCTACCTGTTCCATCAGTAATGCGCCTACAAATGCCGTAGCGAAGCTAAAAATCTATAGCTTCTAGTGCGCCCCACCCCCCGAAATCAGGCGCAATACAAAGTGCCACGGGCGCTATGTTATGCGCCTGATAATGGCGTGCGGGCCATTTAAAAATGTAGAGAACGGGACTGCGCCTGATATCGGGCTGAAAAGATGCCAGATATTTGGCACAGCCCTGTTCATACATGTCCCCCTATAAGTATACCACAGTTTTCTATTTTAAAAGATGTATGAAAGGTGTCTAAAGAATTAAGAACATTATACTGAAGTGGATAAATCAAGAAATATATTTACGGTAATGGTTTAATATGTATTTTTCAAAGAATACTTATTTCACCTATTGTGTATGTCTGTGTCTGTCTGTCCATATATATCTATATTTACTGTGTTTGTGCATGTGTATTATATATATATATATATACACTATATATCTATAAAATATCTATATATATCCTGTGTATATATATATATACTGTATATATATATATACACTGTGTGTGTATATATATATATATGGTATATATTTATATATGTATATATACAGGCAGTCCCCGGGTTACATACGGATAGGGACTGTAGGTTTGTTCTTAAGTTGAAATTGTATGTAAGTCGGGTAAGGTATGTAAGGTAAATTTATTAAATGCAATTCCTTTTTTTTTTTAGTTTTGGATAGTGCAGGGAACAGTTTTTACATTTGTTTTGCTGTCTGTGCCTTTTTTAGAAGATTTCACCTAACGTTCTGTATCTCATGTGCAGCTGTGGCATGCTGGCACTTGGTTATCATGGGGCGTGACTCTCTGTTAAATGTCACCCACGCCCCATAAGTCTCCGTTTGTAACCAGGGGACGCATGTAAGTCGGAACGATGTAAGTAGGGGACTGCCTGTTGTATGTATATATTTATATATATATATATATATATATATATATATCTTATATATATATATATATATATATATATATATATATTTTATTAAAAATACATACACATATACAGGCAGTCCCCAGGCTACGAACGTGATAGGGACGGTAGGTTTACTCTTAAGTTGAATTTGTATGTAAGTCGGAACAGGTACATTTATTAAATGTAACTCCAGCACAAATTTTTTTTTGAGTTTTGAATAGTGCAGGGAAGGGATTTTACATTTGTTTTGCTGCCTGTGCCCGTGTTAAGAAGATTTCACGTCATTTTCACCTCATGAGCTGCTGTAGCACAACTACTATCTGCTGTGGAACATGGAACTACAAGTGCCAGCATGCCTCATAACTCTCCGTTTGTAACTAGGGGACAGGTGTAAATATCTTATATCAGTATATATCATATATTAGGCCAGACTTGCATTTGCGAGTCACTGTCACTGATTTTGTCAAAAAAGCCGCAGAAAATAGAGAAGTTTGTCCGCTAAAGTAAATGCCTCTGTGACAGAAACTTGTTGGATCCCAAGATATTTGTCACAATGCACGCCGTGATCCCTGCTCTGGACCACAGACGCACTTGTGCACTCCCCGTCCCCTCCCTGTCTGTGGCCGTCGTCTGCATACTCATCCCATAAGGACTGAAAGGACATCCTTGAACTCCTATTACTGCTAACCTGCCCCTTTAGTAGGTCACTTCCCCCTTCACCTTCTACCAGTTTATTGGTGTTACTACCCTGGTGTTTGTGCAATATTGCTAGTTTCAGTATTTCTCGGTCTTGACCCTGCTTTGGACTTCTGACTACTCTATGCCTGTCACCTGCCCCGACCTCTTTGCCTGTGACCCGATTACACCTCTGCCTGCTCCCTGTGTACTTCCTTGGCGTCCATGTAATGGATCTAGCACCACTAGTATTTTCAAACACAACAGTGCCTAGCCTTAGTTTGTCTATTATGTATAATTAATTATGATGATGACTGATTATGGAGCACAAAAAAGAGAATTTGACACCAAATTGATTTTTTAATAGCAGAATATCTACTAAATGCTTTGATAGTGGGTATTATTGCTCCACTCTGTGGCCCCCTGAATACTCAATCAGGAGGCAACAAGAGCACATATACTCTGCATTAAGGGTGCATTCACACAGTGGGATTGTGTTGCAATAAAAAATTGGCTATATAGTTTGTTTGTTTTTTAACAGGAAAAACATGAACAAATATGATTCCATATACTCTCATTGCCATATACTATGTTGCAAAACCATTGTAAATGTGATTTTTCTGCAGTTTTTACCACAACACAATCACTATGTGTGAATACAGCCTAATCTGAAGGTCTCTATTGACTGATGATAGATGGCAGGGCTTACTACACCTTGAGTAAAGACAAAATACATACACAGCCGCACTATGCAGCTTCTAAGATATATGCAAACACTCGACCTTTAATGACTTTTAATTTTGTATTACTACTATATGAGCAATACTTTTCCTTGTCCACACTTTGATCAAATTGTTTAAGCCCATCCACCATAACAAGGCGACATCATTCAGCTCAAAGATGGTTCTTCCCTACATCGGGAACAACATTTTCTGGTCCAAGGACCACATTGTTATTGAACCTCTTCCAGGGGCTGCAGTAAATCTTAAAAGTGGTATTCCCTATCTGAGACCCTTATGACACTTCAATTGTAAATGCCCAAAATGGCTGAGAGGTCTTGGTTCCACTTTAGGGACTGCCGGAAAGAGGATAAGAGGCGCCTATTTTCCTTGTAGTTTTTGGGTGGGGGTTACAGAAGTGGCTTTTTCACAAATACAACTATAGAGAACAGCATACATATACAGCCTCCTCTCCAACTCATCTCCTTCTTTTTGGTATTTCAAACCTATCAGACATTGTATTGTATATCTTATAGATGTGTTAGAAATAAATACACCTTTGAGGAAGATATCCAGGGTTAAAACAGAAACCGTTTTTACTGGATTGCTCATTTGGGTTTCTTAAAATAACATATACAGCCTTAAGGGCCGTTCACACGGTTTATTTGGCCGCGGATTGGCGCCGTACTGCGCGCTGGATTTGCGCTGCAGTATGGCGCCAATCCGTCGCAGTAATTACGGTAATCCACCGTTCTCATAGAGAACAGTGGATTCCGTCGCTCCTACCCGCTTGGCGAATCCGCCGGCGGGGAGAAAACTGACATGCACATTATCCAGGCGCAATACACGCGTGGATAATGCAAGTCTATGGGGCCGGCGGGCTGCGCCCCCGCACCTTATTCAAGCCGGAATTGTGAGCGCAATCCGGCTCGCAATTCCGGCTTGAATAAGCCGTGTGAACCGGGGCTTATAGTGCCAGCCATACAGTGCCCACCATAACACTGCCATCAGTTGAATGCAGCTCTCAAAAGATGACTATTTTCTGAAGTATGAGAACAGAGACACAGCAGGCAACATCTATGTAACTTGGCACCTACATACCAGTTCTAAAACGATGTAGAGGAGTGTATAATACAACAGTATGTATAAAACTGTTACATACCAAACATTTTGGCGCATAGAGACAGGGCAACAACGTAAAAAAAAATGGCGCAGGCGCTTTCATAGAGGTCGCTCAGCATGTTTGCGTCCTCATGGCTAGGGGCTGAACAGAGAGGCTCTGGGAGCCTCATGTGCACCTGAGGCCGAATGTTGTCCATCCCTGACCTACATGCTATACGTAGGGAAAACAAATGTAACCACTTTATACAAGCTTGTTGTCCTAGGTAACAGGTAATTATTTAGTATGATTTGAGTAGTTTGTTGTCAGTGGCATTATGGGAGAAACTATCTCATATGGCCACAGCCATACAGTGTATGGTAGATAAGAATCACAGGCAGACTGGCCTGGTTGTTGTAAGTGCAGGATGTTTGCTCTCCATCTAAGTGACCCCTGAGGATTCCCTCACATAAGAGTGTGTACACAGAGGAATTAAACCCTCCATTAGACACACTTCACAATCAAATTCCTCATAGAAATAGATTAGATTTCAAGTCATAGAGCAATATCCCAAGATGAGTAGCACATACTGTAGAGAATAGTCGTGTTTAGCAGAGTGATCCAGGGCAAGATGCTGCAACCATTGGGGGAGGTGAAGTAGCTGAAAAATAGCTTTATGGCTGGGTACACGATATAGAAGGGGTGACCATTATATCTACAGGGTGGGAAATAAAGGCAGTGACTGGTTTTCCATTGGTAACTCCTTTAACCTTTCCAGCAGCTTTAATGTCTGTATTCATAGCTTTGGCCTCATACATGTGGCACTATGAGCATGTCCCCACGGCACGGGTTTTCGGCCGGTTTTTCAGACGGTTTGTGGTTTTGCAGACCGTCTGAAAAACCGGCCGAAAATGAGCACAATGGGGCTCTATGGAAAACCCGTGCACGGGTTTTCCACGTGGCGGTTTTTCTGCCCACGGGCCGCCCGAAAAGGATTGAGCATGCACATTCTTCTGTCCGGTTTTCGGACAGAATATGTGCATGTCAATGGGAAGGGGGATGGCTTTCTCCGCTCATTGCGGAGAAAAGCCGTCCCCCCGTGGCCGTGTGCACGGCCCACAAACCGGACAAATACCAGTATTTGTCCTCTGCCGTGGAGACATGCTCTATCATTGCTCTGTGGTGTAGCATGCTTGAAATCTATGTCTTAGTAAATACTTTAACTCTTCATAAAATAACACCGCCCAATCAGTTCTGCCAGTATCAGACTATGTAAGAACACATCCTACTAGTCACAGACAGGTCGTGGATCCTCTGTGTCAGCAACAAGTTTTAGGGAAAGGCCACGCTGGGGAGCGGAGTCTAAGGAGTCCCCTAGTCTTTACCCTTTAACCCCTTATCCAAGGTATCTGGACTTTGCGGCAGGGAACTTCCAGGTCGCTACCTCTAATGTGATCACTAGTGGAGATGGCGGGTGTAAAGGCATGGTACAGAAGGGTCAGACAGAGACATGGTCGGGTCACAAGGTGAAGGTCAGGACAGGCGAAGTTATATCTTAAATGGGTCAGGAATAGACAAAGGTCAATACTGGAAAAATTGTCCATGTAAACACTCTTAGGGTATGTTTACACGGGGTAATTTCGGTGTGCATTTCGCCGCGTATTTGCGCTCTAATACGGGTGAGATGCGCGCCGAAATTACGGTAATCCATAGTTTTCATAGAGAACTATGGATAACGCATCCTCTCCCCGCTCATACAATACGATTATATTGTATGCACGGGGAGATAAGTGACATGTCAATTACTTGCGGCGAATACGTGCCGCGAGTAATGAATGTCAATGGGGCCGGCGGGCTGCTGGCTCCCCCACGCCGCGGTTGTACGCGCTGATCAGCGCGAGCTCCCGAAAGACACGATGTACTGCGGCGTGTACTGTACGCGCCGCAATACATCGTGTGAACATACACTAGGTTATGTCTACTGGACTGGTTTATAGTTGGATTTTAAAGCGGATTCAGTATTTAGAATTTGCAAAAATCCGACTGTAAATCATTCCCATAGACCGCAATAGAAAAGTCGAGTTGTTGTCTACACAGCTCGGGATTTTCTGAGCCCCCTGTTCTATGAAAATACTGGTCGGAATCTAATTAGCATCTAACCAGTATTTTACACTCTGCCGTGTAGATACAGCCTTAACAGTTAAACACACCAACAAACTGGCAAGGGTGAAGTGGAGAAGGAGCACTTAAGCATTGGAAAGCAGGGTGGTGCTTGTTAACCTTTTTAATCAGGGTGGGTGCGAGAAGACAGCGAAGCAGTCAACTGGAGAAATGAGCAGGACGTCGGTTGCGTCAGTGACTGCAGCCACCCTGTGGTGGGCGACCTGTGACAGGGAGCAGGCAGATGAGGGAAACAGGACACCGGCCACAGCACAGAGGTACATGGGTGCGTCTTTGGCTGCAGGCACCATCCATGGTGCGATCCATGACACTGTTAAAAAGAGGAATTTTAACATCCTGTTATTCATTTATTTATGCATCTCTAGCAGGAATGACATGAGGGTCAGCATGACCCAGAGAAAAACACTTCACCAAATTGCCATTTTTGGGGAAAATACCACAATATATTTTCCCTCATTTAATTGCCAAATTTTACTATGCAGAGTTATGGTTTATACATAAACTGAACCATTTTAAATTTTGAGATTATGTGCCCAAAAGGTTCTTTCCAATTTTTGTCCTTTAAGGGTTTTTGATCAATGTGAGGAATTAAGGTTAAATAGATTGGCCCTTGCCAAAATTTTGGACAATAAGGGCAACCCCATGTTATAATTCACCCATATTAACATGTTAATGGCTACAAAACACAGAATAAAGTGGCTACTAAATGAATGATGAACTGCTAATATTTGATACCGGGGCACATATTATTCTAACTTTCTGCTATGAATGTCAGCATCTTAATTCCAGAAACTGCTGCGGGCAGGGGCGTTGCTAGGGTCCGAAAACATCCGGGGCCCGTGCCCTCTGTGTTACATTTTGCTCAGTAGGGTGGAGTTCACACAGTATTTTCATACCATATCGTGAGCTGCTGCATGTATTTTTACAGATAAAAAAGTACGTTATTGTCACTAATTTCTGCAAATTTCAATACATCCCGTCCATCTTCTCAGCACCACATTGTAAAAGAAGTCAGCACTGACAAAATTGCCTTTTCAAAACCACTAATTTCTGTATAATAGTGTAACACCTCGAAATAATACGGCTAACAGATAATACACCCATACATGGAGTAGATATACCACACGTATTACCGTCATACTGTTACTATAACAATACCATAAATACCAAGACCATCAATTCCTAATGCTTAAATAATACTGCCAGACTATGACCACACGCGAGCACCACATCGTGTCTACCATATGTACACGGGCTCTGCAGACATATAAGTGATTATAGTGTAGTTCATGTCCCTCCGTATTAAGGTAGCCAGCTGTATATCATGCCCTTCCTTAAGTAGGCAGCTGTATATATAATGCCCCTTAGGTAAGTAGCTGTATACACTGCCCCTCAGTTACATAGCTGTATACACTGCCCCTCAGTTACATAGCTGTATACACTGCCCCTCAGTTACATAGCTGTATACACTGCCCCTCAGTTACATAGCTGTATACACTGCCCCTCAGTTACATAGCTGTATACACTGCCCCTCAGTTACATAGCTGTATACACTGCCCCTCAGGAAGCTGTATACACTGCCCCTCAGGAAGCTGTATACACTGCCTCTCAGGTAGCTGTATACACTGCCCCTCAGGAAGCTGTATACACTGCCCCTCAGGAAGCTGTATATCACTGCCTCTCAGGAAGATGTATACACTGCCCCTCAGGAAGCTGTATATCACTGCCTCTCAGGAAGATGTATACACTGCCCCTCAGGAAGCTGTATATCACTGCCTCTCAGGAAGCTGTATACACTGCCCCTCAGGAAGCTGTATATCACTGCCTCTCAGGAAGATGTATACACTGCCCCTCAGGAAGCTGTATATAATGCCCCTCAGGAAGCTGTATATACTGCCTCTCAGGAAGCTGTATATACTGCCCCTCAGGTAGCTGTATACACTGCCCCTCAGGTAGCTGTATACACTGCCCCTCAGTAAGCTGTATACACTGCCACTCAGGTAGCTGTATATACTGCCCCTCAGCTGTATATACTGCCCCTCAGGTAGCTGTATACACTGCCCCTCAAGTAGCTGTATATACACCCCCTCAGGAAGCTGTATATATCTACAGTTATACAGATCAGCTCTATGGGTCAGATATACACTGCTGACCCATGATTGAACTGATCAGTATAACTGTAGACTGTCAGCTCTGTGGGTCAGGGTGACCCACAGAGCTGACAGTTACTCTGCAATTAAATTATATTGCCCCCCCCCACCTCCCCGCCCCCTCCAGAATGTTTAGAGAACTTTTTCCCCGGCCCTTTCACATTAATAACTTTTGTAGCGTGGCCGCCTGCTGGCCCCGGGGGCACTATTTTATGGAGGGGTGGGCCGACACTCGGACTTGTGCAGCCTGGCTTCCTCCCTTTCTAAGGGGGAGTCACTGCAGCCCGGCTCCTCCTCCTTTCTTTTGGAGGAGCTTTTTGGCCTGGTCCCCCCCCTCCTTCACAAAGACACATGCAGAGCACTTTTCTCCATCCTGTCACAGGAATCACTTGTGTAGCTCTGCTCTCCCTTTTTTTTCTCAGGAGGGCACTCACTGACCAGTGGCTCCTAGCCTCACTTTTGGGAAACTTTACTGCAGCCTGGCTCCTCCTCCTCTTCTACAGGAGGAGCTCACTGCAGCCTGGCTCCTCCTCCTCCTCTTCTACAGGAGGAGCTCACTGCAGCCTGGCTCCTCCTCCTCCTTCTCTTCTACATGGAGAGCTTACTGCAGCCTGGCTCCTCCTCCTCCTTCTCTTCTACAGGAGGAGCTCACTGCAGCCTGGCTCCTCCTCCTCCTTCTCTTCTACAGGAGGAGCTCACTGCAGCCTGGCTCCTCCTCCTCCTTCTTTTCACAGGAGGAGCTCACTGCAGCCTGGCTCCTCCTCTCCTCTTCTACAGGAGGAGCTCTCTGCAGCCTGGCTCCTCCTCCTCCTTCTCTTCTACAGGAGGAGCTCACTGAAGCCTGGCTCCTCCTCCTCCTTCTCTTCTACAGGAGGAGCTCACTGCAGCCTGGCTCCTCCTCCTCCTTCTCTTCTACAGGAGGAGCGCGCGGACGCCTGGCTCCTCCGCCGCCTTCTCTTCTACAGGAGGAGCTCACTGCAGCCTGGCTCCTCCTCCTCCTTCTCTTCTACAGGAAGCTGCCGGCAGCTCAGAAAGATACACTGCTCGGCTCCGGACCCTGCACAGCGCACACAGCCTGCACAGAGCCCCAGCGGCGGCAGCAGCAGACAAACAGCAGATATAGTAGTTGCCCGCGCCGCACTGCTAGTTCTCATAGAGAACAACAATGCAGCGCCGCACTCCTATAGTGAATGAGGGCCGGCCGGGGAAGGAAAAAGATTCGGGGCAGTAGGCAATACATCCAGGGCATGAGCCCCGGATAAGAGTGCCTAGCGACGCCCCTGGCTGCGGGTTATAGATGTCGGATAATTGTCGGTAGAAACAGGGTCTGTCTTTCCTAAAGGCACATTTTTTTGTCCTACAGACAGAAAATCTGTGACAAAATTGTTCTACTGTATTGGATTTTTTGGCTGCTTGTCAAGAACAGGAAGGGTGGGTTCATATTTCATTTTTCTCTATTGGGGTAATGGGAAAAAAAATGGTACCCCAACAGATACCGCAATGCAGCCTTAGCCAGCTCACAGACATTAACCCCTTACTGACAGAGACAGGTTTTTTTTCCAATCTGTTTGTAACTTTATGTGAGAATTTTTTTTACTATTTCTACCTATCCATGTGATTTAAATATTGGTTTCTCGTGACACATTGTGCAATAAGTCAGTAACACATTTTGGTCCATACTATCCTTAATTGTTTGTGAAAAATATCAAAATGACGTGTAAATTTTGAACAATTTGTCATTTTCGATGTCCAAAAATGTCTGCATGTAAGACAGATAGTTAAACCACACAAAATAGTTAATAACTAGCATCTACCATATCCAAGCAATAAACCAAAGCTTTACAACTGCTGCTCGCTCCCCACTGCATTTACTCCTCACTGACAACGTCCGGGCTCTATAATCCCTTCATTCTTAGAAAAGTGTGCATGATGAAACTGCTTACCTGCAGTACTGGTACAATCCAAAAGTTGAGGTACAAAAAATCTAAAACAAAACCTTTTATTTCTTCATTAAAAAGTCCATTACAAAGCAGTGAAGTCAATCACACAAGTTTCAGGCCTGGTATAGCCCTTGTTCACAGCTCTCGTCATACCAGGCCTGGAACGAGTAAGGGCTTGTTCACACGACGTTTTGGATGCGTTTTACGGATCCGTTTTTAACCTGCGAAAACTGGATGCAAACTGCATCCAAAAAGCGGATCCAGAAAAAAGCCAACCAGCTAGGGTCCTTTTTTGGATGCGTTTTTTGCCCTGTCTTTTTTATGCATCCGTTTTTTGGATCTGTGTTTTCAATGCTTTATTTAAATCAACCTATCAAACTGCAATTTAAATATAATCTAACCTATCAATGACCAAGAAAAAAACCTTTTTTTACCTAGTGTCAATCAACTGTACATACACCTATGATTTTAGAAGCCGCCCCCCCCCCTATTTTTTTTACAAATCAACCAATAGTTTTCAAACCCACCCCATGTAAATGAATTAATAACAATCATTTCTAAACTAAATCATTTATAAACTAAATATATGTTTAGTATACATATATTTATATACATTTATATAAATATACATTTATATACTATTATATGCATTTATACTATTATATACATTTATATTATATATAAATACTATACAAAAGTATATTTATATATATATATACTTTTTATAAATTATATATTATATATATATATAATAATATATTAAATATTAGTTATACATTTATATAAATATATTTTTATATACATTTATAAAACTAAATATAACACAAACATAATATTCAAATTTTATATTTAATTTAAATCCAATGCGTTTTGCGGATGCGTTTTTGGCATCGAAAGCGGATCCAAAACGCACCCAAATGTATGCTGCGTTTTGGATCCGCTTTTGGGATGTCAAAAGCGCACTCCATTATTTCCTATGGGGATTTCTCTTGCGTAAAACGCAAGAAGAATTGACATGTCAATTCTTAAAACGGATCCGAAAAGCGGATCGCGAAAAGCACATCGACGATCACTCGTGTGAACAGCGATGCGCTTTTGCCATTGAAAGCAATGTTAATCACACTGACAATTGTTAGATCCGTTTTGCGGATCCATAAAACGGATCACAAAAACGTTGTGTGAACAAGCCCTAAGTGTGATGTTCTTCACTGCTTTGTAATCGACTTTTTAATGAAGAAATAAAAAGTTTTTGTTTTAGATTTTTGTGCCGATAATTCTCTCAAGTTCTGGAGCATATACCATCGGTCTACTTTATGTTGGCATCATTTTTAAATGTTTTTTTTTTACGACATTAGGGGGCTTATAAATATAGTTGTAAGTTTTTATATTTTCAAGAAAATTTAGTTCACAGATTTTTTTTTAGGGACCTGTCCAGTTTTGTTGTGGCTTTGAGAGGCCTGTATGGTAGATACCCCTATAAATGACTCCATCTACAAAACTGCACCACTTTAAGAATTCAAAACCGCATTTAGGAACTTTGTTAATCCTCTAGGTACTTCACAGGAATTAAAGCAAAGTGAAGGTGACATTTCAAAATTTAACTTTTTAAAAAAATATATTTTAATCCATCAGTCACTGGAATACTGTAGATGCTACCAGGGAAACACAACTCAATATCCCCTGACATTTTTTTTTATAAATATCGCATACGTGGCCCTAGTGCGCTATTTGACTCAACCACAAGTCTCAGAATTAGGAGAAGCACCTAATGGATTTTGGGATTTCATTTTCATTAGGATATCTTTTAGGCGCCATTACAAGTTTACAGACACCATAAGGTGTCACCCGAGATGTTTCACTGATTTTTTTTTTAGCGTTAGGCTGTGAAAATAAAAAATATTTTTTTTCTAACAAAATGTGGTTTTAGCTGAAAATTTTTCTTTTTACAAGAAATCCTGAAAAAAGCACCCCAAAATGTGTTATGCAATTTCTTCCAAATACAGCAATACTCTATATGTGGATGCAAACTGCTGTTTAGGTGTATGGCAGGGTGTACAAGGGAAGAACGCTATTTGGCTTTTGAAATGCAGAAATGCAGATTTTGATGGGTACCCTGTCGCATTTGCAAAGCCCTCAAAGTACCAGAACAGGAGAAACATTTCAGAAGTCACTACATTTTTTAAATTAACACCCTCCCATGTGAATTTATCTAGTGATGTATTGTGAATTTTGGGCCCACAGATTTTTTTTTTTTAGCACTGGGCTATAATAGAAAAAAAAACAGCATTTCCGCCATTGTTTTGTGAGTTTCATTGTGACAGCGGTCGCTATGCGGTATAAATGACATGATAACTTTACTATGCAGGTTGGTAAAATTACAACAATATAAATTTTATATGTTTTTATGTTTTAGTACTTTTACACAAAAGAAATGCTTTGGTAAAAATTTGTGTTTTCATATAGTCATAGTCTGACAGTCATTACTTTATTTTTCTGTATATGGAGCAAAATAAGGGCCTGTTTTTTTGCAAGATGAGTTGATATTTTCATTGTTATTTTGGGGTTCATTTGACATTTTGTTCACTTTTCATCATCAATTTTAGAAGACGGGATGAACAAAATACAGCAATTCTGGTTGTGGTTTTTATTTTTACAGCGCTCACCATATATATAACACGTTGGTTTTACTCTGTGGGGCAATACGATTACAGTAATACACAATCTATTACATATTTATTATCTTGGAGAACTTTAAAAAAAGAAAGTATTTTTATCGAGTAAAACAATGTTTATGCATTGCTATCTTTTTCTAAGACATCTGCGGTATGAACTGATGCTTTCATTGATATAATTTTCGGGTTTATATGACTTTTTGATCCCTATTAATGGCAGCAATTCTGCCATTCGCAATTCTGCCATTTTTTTTTTTTTTATTTAATGGCGTTCATCGTGCAGGTTAAACAACATGACCAATGTATAGGCTAGGTTGTAATGCACGCAGTGATACCAAATATGTGTATTTTTTATGTTAATTGCCATTAATGGAGAAAGGGCGGTGCGTGTGTGTTTTACTTTTTCACTTTTTATTTTTTTACACCGTTTTTTTATTTGTCCCCATAGAGGACTACACTCAATGGTCATTAGATTGCTGGTGTTATACAGTACATGACTGTACTGCATTGTATTACCAATTGCCAATCACCACATCCGACTATGGCCTTGGGCATGGTCGGACATGGTGACATCACAAAGAGCCCGGAAGCCTTTGGGTATGTTCATTTCGCGGCGTATTTGCGCTCTAATACAAGCGAGATGCGCGCCGAAATTACGGTAATCCATAGTTCCCAGAGAGAACTATGGATTACACCTCCTCTCCCCGCTCGTATTGTATTGTACGTGCGGGGAGATAAGTGACATGTCTATTACTTGCGGCGAATATGCGCCGTGAGTAATGCATGTCTATGGGGCCGCGGGAGTACGCGCTGAACAGCGTGACTCCCAAATCACCCGGCGTAATTGCGGCCGTACTGTACGCCCCCCAATTACGCCATGTGAACATAGCCTTTGTTATGCTTCTGAGTTGTTATGGAAGCTGGCAGCACCCTGCCATTATGTGGCGGAGTGCCAAAGCAGGCAGCGGGAGCTACTTTCGTCTTTCCATTAGAAAAGCGGTCACAATTGACCACAGTATCAAAGAGGTTAATGGGCCATAAACAGAGTAAACTCCAGACCCAGCTGTTAAATAGCTAGTTGCATGAGCCGATCATGCGGGCTGTGCTTGTGAGACTGCACAATCTCCTGGACGTTTTGGGAACATCTTTCTGCAATTGGCGTATGGGTTTGTCTAATGTCAGGAAGGGTTTCAACCACCAAAACAGAAAACATGCGTTGATTTCTAACAAAAATCTGTTTATCTTTAGTCCCAACAGCAGCATAACCACTTGGGTATTCCTGCCCCTATGAACTGTTGAGGACAGATGGAAGTTTTACAGTAATCAACACAAAAAAGTCCATCAACTAACTAGTTAACTAGGTGCTGCTCCTATAAGTAGCTGGAAGACCAGAATGCAGTGTGTCATTATAAAGCAAATAAGGATGACTTGTGTTGCTATTGGGACTAAGGAAAAACAGACTTTTGTTACAAATCAATGCTTTCCTTACATCCCACCAGCAACACAACCACCAGGGATTTTGCAAGAAGAAATCCCTAGGGAGGGTCCTCATGCCTGATGGAGTTTGACCGGACACCAAGGACCAACCTTTCCAACATCCAAATGGTCAAAGTAGGATGGTTTGACTAAAGTTAAGTGTGAGCCCCATTAGCCACACTCCAAATTTAATTCAGGGGAATAAGAAATTTTAGTTAGGTTGCAAATAAACCAGTACGATTGTCTTTGACAAGAAATGAAAGATCCCTCTCCTGGGAGATAACTACCAGACTAAATATTTCCCTAACTCTCAACTTTGTGGATTTAAACCTATAGTCTTAATTAAGAATAAGACTACACTTTCTGCCTTTATCAACTCTCTAAACCTGTCCAGGTGGATTTTAATATCTTTGGAGATATAAAGGGAGTTTAACCCAACACATCTTAGAGAGTTCAGGGTAGGATACTTGAAAGAGAAGTACCTAATTTAAGATATCCAAGGAAGACTTCTTTAGAAAGCCCTTTAACGAATAGTAGGAGCTGGTAAACTTCAAGGTTGTCAGATCTAGGTTGGAGTAATACTTCCTATTGATCATGAATCCTTGAACTGGAGGATTCATGAGCCCAGTCACTATAAAACAGACTGGCATGGCTGCTGTTACAGTGTTCAGTTTATATAAATCTTCTCTGTTGGTCACTGACCCTCGTAATGAGGCAAAGGCTCTTCAGCAATAAGGGTATGATATCCATTACTATGGCCTGTTTTTATAAGTTTGTCATTGGTCACAGGCCTTGATGGCGTATATGTTCTTAGACTGCACTTGAGAATCCATTAATCCATAGAAGGCTAGTTACCCAGGCTGTTGGGTTTGACTTTGATTGAGTTCTTGTATTAGGAGTGTCATCAGTAAAAACTGTAAAATGGACATTACAATGCCATGGTTATATAAATATTTTCTGTCAGTCACACACCTTGACAGAGACCCTGTTCTTGGACTGCTTAAGAAAGCCCTCTTATGCCAAGTAGGACTAGTCAACCTGTAAACTGCCAGACTGAAAACTTTTAGACAATATCATAACTGTTGTCTCATCCACCATAATGTTAAAAAGGTCTTAAACGTGGCCTGTTTATAGGTATTCTTTGTTGGTCTCATATCTTGACGACTGTGGAAGACATATGTTGTCAACAGAGTTCAGCGAGGCTGAACCATGGACTTCATGTCTTTGAGCTCTCTTGTCCTGAAGGAAATCACGGTTTCAGACCTTGTTCTAGTCAATCTCAAAGCTGCTATGTTGAGAGTTTTAGACCATCACAGGATCCTAGCTTTTGGATTGGGGGCCTCATCAGCAATAACAATAAAATGGCCCTTAAATAGGTCCTCCCCGTTAGTCTCAGAATTTGGTTCTTGGACTGTGTCGGGATGCCCTCTAAGCCATAGTAGGGCTAGTTAAACTCCAGGCTGTCAGGTTGATGATTTTAGATCATGGCATAGTTATAGGTCTTCTGTAAGGCGAGGGGGGGGGACACTCCATATTGACAGTGACTCCCCATTCTGAGGCAGAGCTTTTCTGGCCGAACCGGTATGTTGGCTATCACCGTGGCTTGGTCTTGCCGGAGTTTCGTCAATGCCCTCGGTATCATAGAAACTGGAGGGATAGTGAAGGACAGCCTGAACCTCCAAGGTATGTACAGTCTCTCTACTGTCAAGGGATTGTTCTTTCTGTACATCAAACAGGACATCTTCATCTTGGTATTAAAACTCATGGGCAAGAGATCCATCTCTGGCATCCCCATCTCCGGGTGATCTGATAGGAGGTATCCGGCTGTAGGAACCACTTTCTTGGTACAGACTGATCCCAGTCCAGCTGCTTGGCCACAGTTTTAAGAGGCACATGTGTGGATTGCTGGTAGATAGGTGACATTATTTGCTGTCCATCCGATGACCATTCCCACCTCCAAAAGGGAGAGGGTAAAGTGCCTCCCTGGTTATTGATGTACAGGACATGCAGCCACACCTTTTTTTGTTTCTCCAAATCCTCCCCTCTGCTCAGAGAAACAGCTGTAAGAGTGTTGATGAATAGCTCTGAGCACTTCAGATTTAATGATGCAAGCTTCTTTCATGAACACCAGTGTTTTATACTGGTATTTGGTTCAGGTGTATTCCCCAATCAGAATGGGATACAAATGTTGTCAACAGGGTTCAGCAAGGCTGAACCATGGACTTACCGTGTTTGAGTTCCCTTACTCTGAAAGAAATGGCGAGTTCTGGCTGACAGGGGACACTACTTATACAACCTTACAGGTTACAATTCCACCGGCACAAGGTCAGCCTTGAAAAGGCCATGGATGCCACAGCCCTTGGAACTATCTATGCAGTTGACATAAGGTGCAGCACTCACAGCTTTAATAGATGTCTGTCAAAGGGTGACCGATACTAGTGAATGCAATTTTTTCTTTTGCCAATTTTAAAATCCAGCTTCTGCTGGGGGAGATGAGAGAGTGAATAAAGGTTGTTGTAAGAGGACCCATATACAACTTCCTTTCCTAATGTATTGGCTGGGTAATTTAGGACATTAACCCTCCATCCATCCATTCACTTGGAGATAGGATACCCCAGTAGAATACATCCCTGGACACCTTTTGATCTGTGAAATCCTCACCTTGTACCTTTCTTGAAGGAACTGAATATCTCCAATTTCAGGACATCTACTTTTCTGAGGTTAGGTGCCTGGTCAACCCATTCTGTGCAAGAAATATTCATTATCACAGACTCGAATCTGGATTCCTAATATGTTAAGACATCCGCTAGGATCCCCTCATGGACAAAGTAAAGAGTCCCATCTAATGTCATCTGAAGGCACGGTCCATGTGTTCAACACTGGGATCTACCAAATTTTTCTGCCTCTGAGGGCAGGATGGTCAGGTGGAACAACTTAGTGCAACTCAGACAATAGTTGTCTCCGGTACCATAGAATGTTCTAGATAAAATAGACCGCCTCTGAGTTCTTCTCTTCAGCAATCATCGCCTTCCATAAGGCATAGTCTGTTTAGAAAGAACTGGACCCCCTATAGGCAGATCTTGGAGTTCCCCCATCACATCCTGGTCAGCAGACCCATTGGACATTAACTGTTTCACATCCACTTTGAAGGCCTTAGGCTCCCAAGAGGTGGATGGTTGAGGCTACCCCCCTCTCCACCCCCCCCCCCCCCCCCCGTTAAAAGGCTCTGAATCTTTTCTGTAGGAATTAGGCTTTTATATCTAACAGATCATGCTGAATTAAATGTTGCTCACAACAATTTCCAGCAGATTTTGCATAGGATATAAACTCATAACCTTTGTGTTATTAAGCAGCAAGGCTAACCATTGATCTACCTGGTCCACGGGTTGTAGATAGGCCCATTGAAAAGCAATGAGATGATCCTTTTTTTACATCTGTAAGTGCTTTCACCTGTAGGTTACTTTTCTCCACCAGAACCGCAGATGGCAGAATCTGCATAGACATCTAGTCCCTGAAACAGACATTTTATGCTAGAGAATAAATAACCATCTTGGTTATAAAATACAGTAAATTTGTGTCATTTAAGCCAAACGTGTTTTTTAATCAACAAAAACAAGTTTATTGGAAATATTACACATCAAACACTATGTAATACATGACAAAATGAAGGAAATAGCAATTAGGGGCTCAGTACACATAGGCGTACACCACATGTAGGCTGTGCTCACATAGCAAAAGCACCACTGAGATTCCGGCCTCTTATACTTAATTCCATTGCGGCGCGTACGCAGGAAAGAATTGTCATGTCCATTCTTGTCAGACGCGGTAAATGACGATCGTAAAATACATGGCGTGTTACTGACGGCGCACTGACAGTCTATGTAAGGTGTATTGTACATTTTTTGGGGTGTATTTCCACATGTATTTCGGCGAATCTCCGCCCGAAAATACGTCCCAAAAGATATCGTGAGAAAACCCCCTCGGAGTAAGATGTGGAATAAACACATTAGAGACTTCCAACAATATTAAAAGTCCTTGGGTACTTATCTGTAACCAAAGTGGAGTTCTATCCATGACACGCTGTGTTGGTCCCATGGACCATCCAATAGACAGAAGCAGCACCAGCACCACTTGTCCATACCCAGAATAAGACAGTAAAGACACTACATGCTGGTCTTCCAGCTACTCATTGGAGCAGCACCTAATTAACTCGTTAGTTGATGGATATTTTTGGGTTGATTAAAAGTTCTATCTGTCCTGAACAGTTCATAGGGGTAGAAATACCCCAGTGGTTGTGCTGCTGGTGGGATGTAAGAGAAACAATGAATTTTATCATTGGGCCTATGGGAAGCTAAGAATACTTAGAATCACAACCTATATTGAAAGTACTAAAGAATATAGAATACATGATAAAATTACATATTTATTTAAACATAATAAAAATTAAAAAAAAAAATTAAAAAAAATATCTTAAGAGAAACTATCCAGGGCCCGGTGTCACATTTTACTCAATAGGACTGGTTTCACACAACATTTTTTTACAGGGCATGTATTTTTACAGATAAAGTATGTTCCTGTCACTAATTTTACATGATTTCCATCTAGATACTGTCCACCACCTCAGCAGTTACTGTACAATGAAAAACAGTGCTGACTATTTTGCCTTTTCAAAAGCACTCATTTATGTGATACCTCTATATAATACAGTCCCCAAATAACACACCTGTACATGGAGCAAATAAAGTTGTGATCAAAGTTTAAATACACGGGCCGATTTTTTGTTTTCTTGTCCTTTTTTTAAGAGAATATATATAACACTAAAACTTTTTTTCATCTCATTGTTTGTGGTTGGGTGAAGCCATTTATTGTCAGACTTCTTTTTAAATCATAATGACAACCAAAAACATCCAAATGATTCTGATCAAAAGTTCACATACTCTAGTTCTTAATACCATGTGTTGCTCCCTCTAACATCAGTGACAGCTTGAAGTCTTTTGTGGTAGTTGTAGATGAGGCTCTTTGTTTTCTCAGATGGTAAAGCTGCCCATTCTTCTTGGCAAAAAGCCTCCAGTTCCTGTAAATTCCTGGGCTGTCTTGCATGAACAGCATGCTGAGATTTCCCCAGAGTGGCTCAATGATATTGAGGTCTGGAGACTGAGACAGGTCGACTTGGCCTTATGTTTTGGGTCATGGTCCTGTTGGAACATCCAAGTATGTCCCATGCGCAGCTTTAGGGCTGATGAGTGCAAATTTGCCTCCAGTATTTGCTGATAATGTGCTGCATTCATCTTTCCTTCAACGTTGACCAAGTTTCCTGTGCCTTTGTAGCTGTAACGGTCTGATAGTGGATCCTCTGGACCACCACAGGTGATGGTGGAAGCCCACACCAGGGAGCGGAATCTAAGTAGGTCCCGGTATTCACCAGAGCCCGCAGCAAAGTGGGATGGACTTGCTGCGGTGGGAGTCTACCAGGTCGCTTCCACTGGCGGGGCTTGCCTGCGGTGGCGGCCAAGGGTAAGCGCGGTACAGATTCGTCAGGCAGGCTCGTAGTCGGGGACAGGCAGAAGGTCAGGACAGGCGGCTCTGGTTTGTAGATGTGGACTAGCAAAGGGTCTGGGCTGGCGGCAAGGTTCGTGGTCGGTAAACGTAAGCTGGCGGTTCGGTACACAGTAGACAAGACTAGACAAGACTTTTGGAACGCTTTCTCCAAAGGCATGAACACTCAGGATCCGGCAAGGCTGCCAGGAAGAGGCCGGACTTAAATAGGAGCAGTGCCCGGCAATGACCAATTACCGGCGCACTGTCCCTTTAAATTTCAAACTGCCGACGTGCGCCCTAGAGGCGGAGCCACGCGCCGCGGGACAGAGACAGGCAGAGCAGGAGCGTGGCCGGGTAAGTGAATGCCGGCGGGGACAGGGGGGGTGAGCGGACCCCGAACCCGACGTGCGGGACGGGCCTCCGCTAGGTGTCGGAGCACGGATGCCCCTGCGACCCGGGACAAGGGTCGCAGGGGCATCCGTGGCAGTAGCTCACACATCCCCAAAACATCAGCGCTCCACTGACCGCTTGTTTTCAGAGAGTCCTGTATTTCAGCTGATATTATTCGTGGGTTTTTCTTTGAATCCCGAACAATTTTCCTGGCAGTTGTGGCCAAAATTTTTGTTGGTCTACCTGACCATGGTTTGATTTTTACAGAACCCCTGATTTTCCATTTGTTAATCACAGTTTGAACACTGCTGACTGACACTATCAATTCCTTGGAAATCTTTTTCTATCCCTTTCCTGTTTTCTACAGTTCAACTATCTTTTCCTGTAGATCCGTTGACAATTCTTTTGCTTTCCCCATGACTCACAATTCAGAAACGTCAGCGGCTGGATAAAAGATACAAGAATCTGTCTGAATCCCAGAAACTCCCTCAGCTTTTATGCACATACACTGATTACAGGCAAACAGTCCATCAGGTCACAGGTGAGGATGTTACTTATACTGTAGTAGCCATTCAAACTCATTTGTGTCAACTTCTGTGCATGTTATCAGGCCAAAATCACCAGGTTATGTAAACTTTTGTTCAGGGTCATTTGGATGTTTTTGGTTGTCATTATGCTTTAAATAGAGAAAACACAGTAGTTTGACAATAAATGGCTTCACCAACCACTAACCATGAGTGGAAAAAAAGTTTTTGTGTTATCAATCATATTCTCTGAAAAAAGGCCAAGAAAGCAAAAATTCTGGAGGGGTATGTAAACTTTTGAGCACAACTGTATGCCACATGTATTACTGTCATATTGTTACTAAAAAAAAAATCCTACAATACCAAGACCATCAATCCCAATGATACCACTACTTAAGGACCAAATAATACAGATCATGACCAGACGTAAGCACCACGTAGTGACTACCAGTTGTATGCATGCGCTCTGCAGAGTTGTTCTCAATACCTTTCTTTTTTTCCTTAGACCACTATGAGGACTTCTCCTAGCCACGACTCATCTTTGCAGAATTTGCTACTCAAACATCTTCGAATCCGCACTTTGTCAGCCTCAATACAAACTCCCCATGGGGTGATAGGTGGAGACAGGGAAGTCATAGGCTGATAGGTGGAGGTAATGGGTTACGGGATGATTGGTGAAGGCTGTATTTTGTGTTGTGTTAACTTAATGGTTGCGGGGAAGAGCAAAAGGGGAGGGGGGGTCCAAGCCACAGCTTACAGGCACAATCTTCTGGGGGAAGAAAGATGAACAACCATCTGGAGGTTGTGCTGCGGCTGTGTCCTGTAACCCCAGGACCATATTGTTGGGCCTCAACTCCAGGGCGTGCAGAAAATAGAGTTTAGTACTATCATGTTTTTTGTAGTGTTTATATTAGGTAGGTATATAGGCCTCCCCAATAAGCAAGTGTATATAGGCCATCCAGTAGGTAGGTATATAGGTGCTATCAGAAGACAGGTAGGTCTCTAGGCCCCCTTAGTCGGTAGGTAGTCATATAGGCTCCCTCAGATGCTAGATAGTTATATAGATCCACTCACTAGGTAGGTATATAGGTCACCTCCTTAGGTGGGTATATATAAGTCCCCTCCTTATTTAGGTAAATAGGTCCTCTAGCTAGGTAGTTATAACATGTTAACACAACTCACCTCTCGCCGAACCCCCCAAACCCATTGTGTTACTGACTTGTGCCAGACACTGGTGGTGTGAAGTCATCACACTGCCAGCGCCAGGACACTCCTCACAGCAACTCTTAGGCCACAAAGCCTTGGCAGAGTAACTAGGCATTGCAGCCTAGAGTGGCAGCGGCATGATGAAATCACTTTATTACGCCTTTGTTTAGTTTATTGATGCAGCCTACAGGTGCCGTTTTCAACTGTATGCGCGTCCTGAGGCTGTCCGTACTGTTGAGCAGACCTGCTGCTGTTCTGGTCTGGGCCTGGTTCTGGGCAGCAGCCTAGCAACACCCAAGTAGGAATAAATGACAACATGAATAATTTGACATGATCCATAAATAACCCAAATGGACATATTGCACATGCACCTACATGATAAATAAAGTGAAACAGAATAAATAATAGTTTGCAGCCAGAGTAATAAATAAATTAAATCATGTGCAAAAAGAAATAAAGTGTCGGTGCATAAGGACTGTGTTTATATCACAAAAGTAAATTGCTGTAAGGTGCATAGATCAATGTATGAAAGGGTTAAATGCCATTGATAAATATCATACCAATAACAATGAGTACTCCAGAATGCCTTTGTCTGTTTACTATGTCATAGCCTGAATAACAGTTGGCATAATACATTGCAGTACAGACATGTACTACAATGTGTTATAGCATAGAGTATAGTCCCATAGTGGGACAAGTGAGAAAAATAAATAAAAAGTAAAATTGTGAAAATTTAAAAAAAAAAATAAAAAAAAAATAAAACAGGTACACCGCCCTTAACCCATTACAAATACATATCACTGAAAAAATGAAGACAAAAAAAGTCCACATATTTGGTATATATCAGAAAACATAAATTGAGTATTGCCGTATTCATATTGCCCAGCAAAGTAAAACTAACATGCCACATATACTGCACGTTGAGCGCTGTATAAAATACAAATAAAAAACGCTACCAGGATTGCAGTATTTTCTTCATCCTGCCTACCAAAAACGGATTAAAAGGCGATTATGTCATGTGTCCCTCAAAATGGTACTAATGAAAACGGCAACTCATCTTGCAAAAAAACAAGCCCCTACACAGCTCTGAAAGTGTTTTTATTGTGTGAAAGCAGTATACATTTGGTATAGTTTTAATCTTATTAAGCTGCTAAGTAAAGTTAACATGTCATTTATACTGCATAGGGATTGCAGTAAAAAATAAAAACACTACCAGAATTGCTGAATTTTGTTCATCATGCCTCCCAAAAACTTTGATAAAATGCGTTGAAAGTGTCATATGAACCCCAAAATTGTACCAATGAAAACGTCAAGTCATAATAAAATAGAATTTCTATTGTGTAAAAGATAAAATTTGTCACTTAAGGCCCACATAGTATAAAGTTATTCATGAATTTATAAAACCACTGAACATCAATCTGACCCAAACACAAAAAAAAACTGTGAAACTTCTGTGGGCCCAAAATGGCACAATACACCCCTAGAGAAGCTCCCTGAAGGGTGTTGACTCTAAAATGAGGTGACTTTCTTGAAGGTTTCAACCTGTTCTGGTACTTCAGGGCTTTGCAAATGCGACATGGCTCCCACTCCAAAATCTGAGATTCAAAAGCCAAATAGCCGTCCCACCCTTGTAGCCCACCATGCTCCCAACAGCAGTTTACACCGACATAAAGAGCACAGCCAAACTTAGAAGAAATTGGGTAATATACTCATTATACCCCTGGATATATTCCTTAAAGGGTGAAGTTTTACAAATGAGGTCTTTTTAGGGGTGTTTATTAGCACCTTAGGGTGTCCTAGTGGCCTGAAGTTTCTGGGGGGCTGCGCACCAGACCCGACGTAGTATCTGTTATATCAATTATTAGGAACATAGCTTAACCTGCCATAACTAACTACCTACCGTCTGACAGTGAACAGCAAGTGTGTAGTTACTGTTTATGGTCCCCATAGTACGCTGCTAGCTTCTTCCCTCTTAATGTACTGCAGCAGAACCATCAGGTTCTCTAGTATGGCAATGTTACTGCATCAGGCTGACTACATACTAAAGGGCCTGCTGCAGCACACAGAGAGCTGAACCATTCCTAATGATTGCCAATATCATTCCCCCATGACTGAATTATAATATTTTGTCCAGCCCAAGAGATTGCGAGCCCTATAATTTTTTTATTTACTACACTAAAAGGGACATTATTAACAATGGTTAGAGTGGCCCTACCTTGGCCTTGCCTACCTACCTGCGGTCATGTCTTTCTACTTCCCTACGTGAGACGATATCCGCCTAGCGACCAGGGACATTGCCTCCCTATCCACCTTGTTTACCTACCTGAGGTCTTACCTTCTCTACCTTACAGGGGCAATGTCCTACCTGCCTACTACCTAGCCTAAGGTACTTGCCTATAGCCGAAGATGGAGACTTTATCTGGATATATGGGAGGGAGCAATTGGAAAAGCTTGCTATAGGGCCCAGCTAATCTAGGTCTCACATACTCAACATCCGAGCATTGGAAATCCAATGTCCAAAAAGATCGTTGTGGAAGATAATCAAATACCACATAAACCTAACTGTCTACAGAAGTGGGCAGCACTGAGGTGATCCTTAAAGGGAATCTGTCGCCATTTTTTTCTTAACTTATTAAAACAAAATACATATTCTTTTCTTCTTAGTTATTTTTATTTTGTGATTGTAGATTTCTCAATTTCATCGTCTAAATATGATTGTGAGTAGCAGCTTTCTTGTCCTGCACTGCTTGTAACAGCATTAGTGAGAGATGCATTACAGCATCTTCAGGCGACATAGAGCTTTGGACTGATCAGTCCCAATGACTCCTAAGAAGATTTGTATCTTCATAGTTCATGCACTGTTGTACCCTGGTGAGAAGTCAGTGATCATGCAGTGGTAGGGGAGAGTGAGTCATACTGTGAATATCAACTATTGATAGACTTAGTGGATCCTGTGTTATCTAAACAGCATATGGTGTCCACCCTGTTCAGTTGACCCTGTTTTTTTTTTTTTTTTTTTTTGTTTTTTTTCTTTTTATTATCTGATAATATGAGCCGACTGGCTGAGAAATCTCTCTCTACAGAACATGGAAGTGTTCAACGTTTATTTGAGAGGCTGGTTGCCAAAGTGGTGAACTGCAGGGAGGGACTTAAGAAATTGTAAAAATAAAATATTGAAAGGTATATGGAAAGAGTGTAAAAAAAACCCAAAGAAATCCTTTAAAAACGTGTTCTTTAAAATCCATAAAAACACGAGTTAAACAATAGGTCATTTTTTGATGACACATTCCCTTTAATATAAACAGAGATGAAAGTGCATTGAATGAGGTGGAAGACATACCATTAATTTTGCCCTGTGTTTCCTAAAATGCCACCATGCATGTTCTAGTGGGACACAGCATGACGCCATCGGACAATGGAGGGCGGGGCGCTGCGTGCTCTACAGAGAGGAGAAGAGGGAATTCAAGACAGATCCCCATTGAGGTGTGGACATAAAACAAAGATAAAAGTGGGCATATGCATGCACAATCTCTTAAACTAAAATGAATGGGACATAGGGTGACTAACAAGTGTTTTTACCTGGTAAACTCTCATGCCCAAAAATGGTTAAGAACCCTTAGGAATCAAAAAATAAATACCCACTTTTACTTCTTCAATCATCTGTTCAGCTTCTGCCGCAAGTCTCGGTTGGTTGCTTGTGGCTTTTTGCGCCTTATTTCTTGTGCAGCTTTGTTAATTAATTTGATTTACTGTTGCAAACAAACATTTCACCATTCATGTTAAAGAGTTGCCTCCAGAAAATGCCCGCACTTTATTTATAAAGCCAATAAAATTTTGTTGTTATTTGTTAATGTTGTTGCCATATAATTGATGTGTTTTTGGTGCATAAACATGACAAAAAACATAAAAAAAGCATAAAAAATGTGCTGAAAAGACAGAAAAAAAGTGTAAATTATGCACATTTTCCCCTTGAAATACAAGTGTATTTTTTAATCCTTATTACACCGTGTGAAACAACCGGCCTAACTTTTATACTGAGTTGACAGTTTATTTTCAGTTGAGATACATTAAAAAAAACAATTATAACATGTGCAGCAAAGATGCATGCATTTTTAATAAGCGTGAGAATATAGAAATATATCGACCAAGAATTGTCAAATGATTTTATTTGAAACTGTTCATTATTCTTTAAAATCATATTTACATATGTATCGCATCCTTAAAAAAAAACGCAGTGTGTGATTGCACGAAAAATGCGATGATAACAACATAGTGCCACTTTTTTTTTCATGCGTGTTTAAACGGGTTCTTCGTTCATGCTTTTTTTTCCATTCGTTTTGTGCACTTTTTTATGTATTTTTGATGCATCTTTACATGCGTTCTTCATTATAACCCCCCTCATTTTGGTTAATTAATTTTTGAGCTGGCGTAAGCCCAACAAAAGACCCACATTGACTATCCTTATGTAAAAAATTAAAGCCTTGTAAATGCAAACTGAGATATGCATCAGTGAGCAAGCAGATTCAACTTGTTTTATGGAGCATTACTGCTAATATATAGTAATATATATATGTCATATCTATATAATATAAATATATATAGTTATATATATATATATATATTATATATTATATATAACTATTTATATATATATCTATATCATATATATATCTATATAAATATCACATGTCCAATTGTGTCTTTTTTCTGTGGCAAACATGACTCCTTTAGTGCAGTTTGTTAAAGCGTTTTTGATACTCAAGCTACACATTACAAAATGCAGTGTGAACTAAACATTACGTGTCAAAAACAATGTACATGCAAATTACATGCTAAGCAAGATACAAGCATAATTGGTGTAATTTTTGCAATCCCTGTTAACCTCCCCTGTAAAATTACATGTGTGAAACAGTTTAAGCACCAAGAAAGTGGCAAGCACGTGTGCCCAATGTACCTTTCTAACTAGAAATCAAAGACACATTAGGTGCGTTTTTCTTTTTTTACACGACCCTCGTGGACCCACATACAGCTCCAAAAAATTTACTGTGTATAAGAATATGTCCTCGTAACTTGTTACCACAAAAAAATAAAAAAGTAGACATATGATTCCATACAAATGAAATCGATGCCTGGACTTCATCGTAATCATGCCTGTACTGAAAAGAATCCCCAGGAGGACACTGATCATTAACTGCCCCTTTGTTACTGTATCACTCTGCCCGATCATTCAGAGAACTCTGCAGCTGCATAGGGTCATTTCTTTGGGGGCTGGGGCAGGTTGAGCTAACCAGCACATAGGAATATGTCAACCTGGAGGGGAGGGACATGAGATGGGTCTGTGTGTGGGAAGGGCCCATGAGAAGGGTCTGTATGACAGGAGGGAGCATGAACAGCCGGTTCATAAATGTGGGAATGGGACATAGTGTGGATGGTAGTATATATGTGAGGGAGGGGCCATGAGCAAGCGATCTGTAATGTGTAGAAGTGGGGACCATAAAATAGGGGGTCAGAAGCAGCAGTCTATAAGTAACATGTCCATGGGGCACTATGTAAGCACTATAATCCTCCAATGCATTATCTTATTGGCCTTATTATTTTGAACACTGCACAACTGTTTTTTGAGGTCACTCTGTTTGAGAGGCACTTATTATTACATCTTAATGACACACACGATACCGTAAATGGGAGAGCGGGACGAGTTGAAGCAAAAGAATGGGAAGAGGTTTGTAGAATGCTAGAAGAGAAGTTCTCATGGTGGTCTGGATCCAATGGAGAAGAAAAGAATCACACCTCAACCTCAAAGAAGTCACCTATAAGTCATCATTTTCTTTTAATATGTTTAAAAAGAATTATCTCTAAATAGATAAAAATTTTTATAACATTTAATTTAATGTGTTGACATAACGAACAATGTTTAGGAGGATTTGGGGGGGGGGACCAAATTATGATACCTTTGCGATGGACCCCTCTAAGGTGTTAAAATGGCCCTGTTTGGACACTGGGCATGTCAAACTCACCTGCCTACTGATTATATATTAGTGATGTGACTAATACAAAAGAAATTAAATAAAGAGTGTACATATATTTTGTATATATGATCTTCACAGGTCCCTCCTCTATATTTGGAGCCTGTGCACCATTTGCCTTCCCCAGTAGAAACTAATAATCACAGGTCCAATTTGGACAAGGAATTCAGCACAGATTCCAGGTCCAAATCCGATTGCAGCCCATGTCTTATTGATTTAAATATAAAATGTGTATTTTTTCATATTGAGTGCAGACAACTGGGAATTTCCCAACACGTAATAGTCCCATTTAGATAGGGCTAATCCACATCACAATTCACATCTAAAATTATTCATTTTGGGAGGCACAGTGTGTAATGTATTCATCATCCTTATAGGAAAAGTTTGGATGGGGGTTTGAAATAATATGTGGTCGGGGTTGATTTTGAGTACCAGGGCTGCTTCATGGTCCCAGTCCATCACATAAAAAATGTATATGTTAAATGCTTATGTTTTTACTATGGAATCCTATGTCATCAAAGCACCTTTTTAATGATGCATCCGTTGTGTACATTAAATGGAGACCAAAAATGTGATGTGAATGGGGCCTTATTTAGTTTTTGTTTTGTTTTAAATGGTTATTATAATATCAGTGGGCTGGAGTTATAAAGGCTCTAGGTAGTGTCACAGTGACTAGATGCCACGGCCTACTTCACTACAAGTAGCAAGTTAATCCTCAGGGACAAAGTAACTATGGTAATGTTTACCTGCTATACATGTGGGATTTACAATGTTCCTTAGAGGAACAATATAGTATTTTCTTATGGAAACAACAATAGTGCCACCTGGTGATAAGCAGTGGAAAAAGAGAATACCAAACATTACAGCACAAATGTAATAGGACTTTCTGCATAAAGAAAATGTATTTTTGTATTTCTCATGATTATTGGGGAATAATGATGAGAATTCCTACTTTATGGGGATTAGCTTTTTTTTTCCACATTTTTTGGGGTGGTCCAAGGGCCAAAAAATTGTGATGACAAAACACACTCCTCCCAAGACTGCCAATGATTAAAAAAAACATGGTAATATTGTTTAACCAGCAAACGCATGCTGCCACTGGTAGCCACATGTGCGTATGGCGTTATCCACATGCAGCTTTCAGACTGTCTGACCCTACCTGTAAGGCCTCGTTCACAGGTTTTTTCGGGCGGTTTTACCGTACTGCGCCCTTTTTTTGGCGCAGTAGGGCCCAAAATCCCCCCAGAACTACGGTAATCCACGCCTCATGAGAACTATGGATTCCGTCACTCCTCCCTGCTCGACGAATCCGCCGCGGGGGGAAAAAGTGACATGCACATTATTTACGGCGTGGACGCGCCGTAAATAATGCATTGTCTATGGGGCCGGCGGGCATCTCCTCGCCGCACCCCCGCCTCTTATTCAAGCCGTATTGCGGGCGAGATCCGTCCCGCAATTACGGCTTGAATAAACCGTGTGAACCGGGCCTAAAGCTACAAATCTTGGCCTGCCCTGGGTCTAACGGCCCAAACTTACAGTATAGTATACGATAGTATTCTCGTAGCCACCCATATTGGTCCGTCCTCCTAAGTCCACATCTACAACATCAAGGGTATGTTCACACGGTGTCTTGCCTCCTTGTGAAGATCTGCTTTTCTAATGCGTCTCTGGGCCCATCTGAACGGAACCAGAGACGCGTCTAACAATAAGCAGTGAGTTTATCACTGCCAGCAATGACAAACACGCAGCGGCGTTCACATGAGAGATCGCTGCTGCGTGTTTGCATCATGTCTGTTGGGTCCGTCTTTTGGATGCAATCCAAGAATTGCATGTCATTTCTTGGATCGCATCCGAAAGACGGACTCGACAGGCACGATGCAAACACGCAGCAGCGATCTCTCATGTGAACGCCGCTGCGTGTTTGTCATTGCTGGCAGTGATAAACTCACTGCTTATTGTTAGATGCATCTCTGGTTCCGTTCAGATGGGCCCAGAGACGCATCAGAAAAGCAGATGTTTACACGGACGCAAGATGCCGTATGAACATACCCTAATAAGTAATAGACCAAACTTTAAACTAATAGCACATTTAATATATATATTTAGGTTTTGGACAAACAAAAATGAGTCCTTCAATCTTAGAAAAATGTGTAAGATACCCATCAATAGTAGACGAAAACGTCCGCCCAATGCACAGTTCCTATGAGGAGTAAATTGAGAGGAGTAGCTGAACCTTCGGGCCGTCTGCACACCTGTGCGATGTTTCAAAGAATGAACTTCTTTGTTAAGCATTAAACTTACAGTATCTCTCAAAAGTGACTACACCCTCACATTTTTGTAAATTTCGTATTATATATTTTCATGGGACAACACCGAAGATATGACACTTTGATAAAATGTAAAGTAGTCAGTGTACAGCTTGTATAACAGTGTCAATTTGGTGTGCCCTCAAAATAACTCAACACACAGTCATCAATGTCCAAACTGCTGGCAACAAAAGTGAGTACACCCCTAGGTGAAAATGGACAAATTGTGCCCAAGGTGTCAATATTTTTTGTGGTCACCATTATTTTCCAGCATTGCCTTATCTCTATTAGGCATGTGGTTCATTAGAGCTTCACAGGTTGCAGTCACTGAAATCCTTTTCCGCTGACGACATCACGGAGCTGGTGGATGTTGGAGACCTTACACGCCTCCACCTTCCATTTGAGAATGCCCCACAGATGCTCCATAGGGTTTAAACCATACATACCAACTCTCCCGTTTTTGGTGGGGGGGGCGCTAATGGGGGTCACCCCCCGCCACCCCGGCAGAGTTAGCGAACCTTCCGCAGGCAGCGGGGGTTCTTTGAATGGCCGCGGCGCCCCAGTAGTTTCAGGACGCTACTGGGGCGCCGCCGGGCCATTCCTACAGACGGGTGAAGCGGCCGCTCACCCGCACCGCGAGTCTCACTGTGCAGGGCGAAGGCAGGAAGGATCATTCCCCTCCTCCCTTCTCCCCCTGTATATACAGTGTCATGTGCGCTGTACATACAGATCAGGGTCGCAGGGGGTGCGACGCGCGGCTGCACTTACTCCCCCTGCGACGCAGAGTCGGTCGGCTGGGAGATGTCCGGAGCTGGCCGCGCTGCAGGGAGCCTGGTGATTTAAGTGGCTTTTATTATTTTATTTATTTTCTTTTTTTTTAAATTTAAAGTTTTATTATATTTTCAAATATAAATATATATGCAACAATAACAATGCAATGACCGACAGTTATCACAAATTGACATTCAAGATGATCATCATTGCAAACAAAGGGTTCACAAAACCAAAACAGATGAGAAAATGCAGAACTGGTGGTGAAAGAGCATGAATGTCAAATGGGTCAATAGGATAACTTTACTAATAAACCAGTATGAGACGCAAGTGAACACCACAAACAAGAGGAGGTTACAGGACTTCCTGATAATGTCAGTGAACTGAACCATACTGTTCCCTCCAAATCAGCGGGGAGGCAGGGAATGAAGGGGAAAGAAGGGAGAAGGAGAAAAAAGAAAAGAAAAGAAGAAAAAAAAAATTGGGGGGTCCTCTCTCCCAACAAGTCCAAACTCCCATTCCCCTCTCCCCACCCCCCCTGAACGCTGTCCAAGCCCACTCCCATCAGGGCCCATATATATTTTATATAGAAAGATGCTATAACCAGATGCAAAGGTACACAACAGGCCTAAGTGGTCAATGCCTGGAATGCCGGTGATGTTTGATACGACACCCAAGGAGTCCAAGTGCGGATGAACTTAGTTAAATCCGCTTCTGATTTTGCCACTAATTCCTCCATTCGGTGTGTAGAGACCACCTCCTCTATCCAGTCTTATTATTTTATTTTTATTAGCTATGGAGGGGTCTACCTGCCTACAAAGGGGGCATCTACCTGGCTACAAAGGGGGCTCTACCTGCCTACAAAGGGGGCTCTACCTGCCTACAAAGGGGGCTCAACCTGGCTACAATGGGGGCTCCACCTGGCTACAAAGGGCGCTAAAGGGGGCTGTACCTGGCTACAAGGGGGCATCTACTTGGCTGCAAAGGGGCATCTACTTGGCTACAAGGGGCATCTACCTGCCTGTAAGGGGCACTACCTGGTTATAGGGGGCTACTACCTGGCTAGAGGCGGCATGTACCTGGCTTTCTTCCAAAGCTGTTATGCAGTTAGGCAGAGTGGGTGTGGCTTTTTGAAGGGGCGTGGCACACCAACAAGATGGGCGCCGCCCTCTTCAATCTCCTGCTTTTCCACTTTCAAAAGTTGGCAAGTATGGTTTAAACATGCTTGGTCAGTCCAGCACCTTTACCCTCATTTTCTTTAGCAAGGCAGTGGTGGTCTTGGAGGTGTGTTTGGGGTCATTATCAAGCTGTAATACTGCTCTGTGGCTCAGTTTCGAAAAGGAAAGAGATCATGCTCTGTTTCACTATGTCACAGAACATGTTGGCATTCATGGCTCCCTCAATGAACTGTAGCTCCTCACAGTCGGCAGTACGTATGCAGCCCCAAACCATGACACTCCCACCACCATGACTGACTGTAGGCAAGACACGCTTGCCTTTGTACTCCTCACCTGTCTGCAACCACATACACTTGACAACATCTAAACCAAATAAGTTTATCTTGGTCTAATCAAACCACATGACATGGTTCCAGTAATCCATATCCTTATTCTGCTTGTCTCTAGCAAACTTTTTGTGGGCTTTCTTGTGCATCATCTTTAGATGAGGCTTCATTCTGGGACAACAGCCATGCAGACCAATTTTATGCACTGTTAGGCATATGGTCTAAGCACTGACAGGCTGACCCATGACCTTTTTAACCTCTTTAGCAATGCTGGCAGCACTCATATGGCTATTTTGAAAAGACAATCTCTAGAAATTACGCTGAGCCTGTGCACTCAACTTCTTTGTCAACCATGGTTAGGCCTGTTCTTAGTTGAACTTGTCTTGTTAAACTGCTGTATGGTCTTGGCCACCATGCTGCAACTCAGTTTCAGGGTGTTGGCAATCTTCTTATAGCCTGGACTGTATTTATGTAGAGCAAAAAAAAATTTTTTTCAGATCCTTAGACAGTTCTTTTCCATGAGGAGCCATGTTGAACTTCCAGTGACCAGTATGAGAGAGTGTGAGACAATAACTCCAAATATAATTCAATGTAGAGTATAAGCCCTCACGGCCAGGATCCTTTCTCCTTCTGTGCCAGTTTTAAGTCATTCATCGTCATCATTGTACTTGTTTGACATATGTTATGTACGTAAACCTCCCCTTGAATGTACAGCACAATGGAACCAATGGCGCTTTAAAATAAATAATTATAATAACACATCCATTCGCACCTGAGACTTTGTAACACTAAGGGTATGTACAGTACGCGCCGCAGTACATCGTGTGTTTCGGGAGCTTGCGCTAATACACGCGTACTCCCGCGGCGCAGGGGGGCCGGCAGCCCACCGGCCTATTGACATTCATTACTCACGGCGTGTATTTGCCGCAAGTAATTGACATGTCACTTATCTCCCAACGCGTACAATACGATTGTATTGTACGAGCAGGGAGAGGAGGCGTAATACGTAATAATTCGTAATAATTCTCTATGAGAACTATGGATTACCGTAATTTCAGCACGCATCTCGCCCGTATTAGAGAGCAGATACGTTGCGAAATACGCGCCGAAATTACCCCGTGTTAACATACCCTAATGAGTCACGAGCCCTTGGAGGGAAAATGGCAAATTGGGAACAATTTGTCCATTTTCACTTAGGGGTGTACTCACTTTTGTTGCTAGCGGTATAGACATTGATGACTGTGTGATGAGTTATATTGAGGGCATACCAAATTTACACTGTTAGTGCTTGTCCCCAGGCCAAGGGTTATTGGTCAGTTCTTCAGACGGTTTGCGGTTTTAGAAACGGTCTGAAAACTAACATGCATCGCGCCCCCATAGACTTTAAAAGAAAATCCATTCAGCAGTCCCAATTGAACGAATTTTCCGCCGGATGGTGTGACGAAAAACTTAGAACACGTTCATTCTTTCGCCTGGTTTTTGGGCAGAACATAAACATGTGGGTGTGAAGGGGGAGGGCTTGAATCTGCAAATCGCGGTCAAAAGCAGCCCCCCTGCATGCCAAAAAAAGACAAAATACCAGTCAGAACATTCAACGAGAATTTGGTCTTGCTATGTGAACGCACCCTTATACAAGCTGTACACTGACTACTTTACATTGTATCGAAGTGTCATATATAGATAGAGTGTTGTCCCATAAAAAGATATAATACAATATTTACAAAAATGTGAGGGCTGTACTTACTTTTGTGAGATACTGTATATCATGATAGATCCCACAGTCAGGCTGAGGGCATGACTCCGCACTTAGGGCAGTTTTACACATTGCAGTTTGCAAAAAATGCTACTAAAAATCGAAATCCACGCATTGTCTTAAGCATTTTTTGGCAAAAACAGTAGCCGACAGATGTTAGCTGGAAACCAATAGGCAAAAATAAAAAGCACTACAGATGTTGCTTCTTTTCTATGTATGGGAAATATATTAGTGCTAAAAAGCAACTACAAAATGAGGTATATAAGGCGCTAAGACTACTTATTAAAACAAACAGACGTTTAATTAGGACATAACACATGGACTATGCGTTTCTCTCTAAGCAGAGTTTTCTCAGGACCTGAGGAAACTCTACTTATAAAGAAACGCACAGTCCATATGTTATGTCTTAATTAAACTTCTGTTTGTTTTAATAAGTAGTCTTAGCTTTTTAGCACTAATATATTTCCCATATCTATTCTCTGGAGCTTGTTTGCGGCGGAACAGAAGGAGCAGAGGCGGCTGCAGAGACTATCACCGATAAGAGGAGCAACTCTCCACAAGCCTAACTTGCGCAACATCAGCAGGTAAGTTCAATACTGACCAAGAATTATCCATCTGTCCAAACACTCTGCACTAGGGGCGCCCTGTCTTGTGTTTTGTTTTTCGCTATACAGCATTCTTTTCTATGTAGTATTTCCTTGCACAATAGGTGCATTTTTTGGTTAGTAGCACGTGTTTTTTTTTTTTTTTAAATGCAGCATTTTATTTTCTGCACCAAAAAAGGCATGTGTGTGCAAGGATGTTGGGTTTGTAATGTCTAAAAACATTACAAAAAACACATGATGGATTTCATGATTTGTGACAGAAAAAAACACATACAAAACCGCATGTAACAATGCACTTCTTTTTACAAAAACTGCATAAAAAACACATGAAGCAAAAAAAAATAAAAAATCATGCTGTTTTGAAAGAATTTTTTGTGTTAAAGGGCACTTAAACTTTGTCTTTCCCTGCAAATAAGTGCATTCTGAAAGTTTTCTAAATACATGTCATAACAGGCAAGAAAGGGTGTGGAAAGTGAAAACCCCAACTCAGAGCAAATGTCTAAGAACTGGGGAGTGCACTTTTCATAGGTCAGATTGGTTTATTACTGCTGCTAGCCTGTCTGCCTTAAAAGAGTTGTCTCATTACAGGCTTTCAGCCTACTTCAATGCTTCTGGCAGCAAAGGATTTTTGAATTCAGGGGCGTGCTTCTTGTCTGCCTCTTCTCCTCCCTCTTCCCCCCTCCCCTCAGCACACAGAAAGCTCTCCTTCTATACAGCAGGGGGTGGGCGAGGGGATTTGCTGCCAGAGTTAACCCTGTGTGTACCTGCCTAGGTCTGCTGCAGGCTGCTGGATCAGCTGCACCGTCAGCTCCACGGAGACAGGAGAGGGCTGATCTATGAGTGTGGAGCCAGAGGTCTGTGAAGCTGTGATTGCTAATAGCAGAGCAGGGGGGATGTAAGTGTTCCTATACCCCCTGCTTAGCATACAAATCTCCACATCTCCAGCAACAAACAGACCCTGTCAGAACAGACACAGGGCAGCTGTGAAGTGAGTTACTATAATCACCATGTGTCACTAATACAGCAAAGCATGAACCGTTCACATGCCCCCTGATCTGTTCTATTAGTATAGTCAGAGCTCCACAGACACATCATTATTATAGTAACACACTTCACTGCTGTCACATCTACTGACTACAGATGAGCCTCATCTCTGCTCTCCTCAATCTGTGTAGAGAGCAGGAGGGAGCAGGCACACACAGGGTTAATCCACACAGACACAGAAGCCAGAGCCCTCCCCCTCCACTACAGAAGCATACTGTGCGGGAGGGGCTCTGTGCTCTGACCTGTATTCAGAAACAGATGAGTCATCAGCACTGACAGCCAGTAAGATAAAGATCAACAGGTCTGCTGCTATAGTGATTTCAGGAGCTGATGCACTACTACTAACAGGGATAACTCAAAATCAGTAGGACATTTGTAATGAACATATATTGCAAAGCTGCTTGTTTTTTAAAGATCTTTTAATTAAAACCCAATCATTTTAGCGAGACAACCCCTTTAATAACCCTCCCTGAGGCTCTGTTCAGACCTTGTGACCTCATTCTTTTGATGGCAACAAAAAAAACAAGTCAGGAGTTTTCACAGGCATACAGTAGCTTATTTTGGCCAATGTTTCTCTCTGCATAGGAAACTGTAGCAGATTATATTCTCCTAAAAAGTGAAATATAAGGTAATGTAACCTTGCACATCAGGGGCGTAACTAGAGAAGCCAGGGCCCCAAAGCAAACTTTTGGATGCCCCCCCTCCCCCAGCCCACCTCCCTGACCACGAACATTTAACAGGACATGCTGTTAGAAAATGTAGATAATACAAAGGGTAAATATCTCACCATACATATCACCATCATACTGCTACCAAACAAATCCACTATACCAAGACCAACATAACTAATAACCCTATTACATAGGAACCTGATTATACCGCCAGAACATGACCACAAAGTGACTGAATAATACCCCTACACTATTACTGATCAGTACACAAAGACCAATAATACCGCAATATAGTGACCATATAGTGGTATATACTAGTGTACACAGGTCTGCAGACTGTATATTACCTCCATACAGTGACCATATAGTGTAGACCAGTGTAACAGGCTTACACGATGTATTTACCGTCATATAATGACCATAGTGGTAATAGTGTTACAGCGATGTATATCCTCATACGTGACATAAGTAGAGATTCAATACACAGGTGTGCAAAGTTTACTTAATTTAGGGCTCCAGGATCACGTCGAGATCGGTCACTTTCTCTTTTCTTCTCTATTCGGTCCAGACCTCCATGATGACTTGCTCCATCCACCACTCGTCCCTGTAGATTTTACAACACACATACCTAAAACTCCTCACTTTTTTTAATCATTTTCCCAAGTGAGTGCCCCCTCCCCCTCATATACAAACTCCCCATTTATAATGGCCCAAATGTTAAGAATTACCCCCTGGTAATTATGGGGCTTCCCCAGTCGGTATGTAGGTACAACGGGGCCCCCGGGCGGTAGCTAGGTAGCTTAGCACCCACCGGGCATTAGCTAGGTAGCTTGAGGAGATGTAGGCAGCTTCAGGCCCCTGGGCAGTAGCTTAGGGTTCCTATGTAGGTAGAATGGGGGCCCCCTGTAGCTTAGGCCACTCCTGTAGGTAGAATAGGGCCCTCTGTAGATTAGTGCCCCATTGTAGGCAGAAAAGTCCCCCCCCCCTGTAGATTAGACCCCCTTGTAGGCAGAATAGTTCGCCCCATGTAGATTAGAGCACCCTTGTAGGCAGAATAGTTCCCCCCTCCCTGTAAATTAGAGCCCCCTTGTAGGCAGAATAGTTCCCCCCCTCTGTAAATTAGAGCCCACTTGTAGGTATAATAGTCCCCCCCCCCGTCGATTAGAGCCCCCTTGTAGGCAGAATAGCCCCCCCTGTAGATTAGGGGCCCCTTGTAGGCAGAATAGTCCCCCCAGTAGATTAGGGCCCCCTGTAGGCAGAATAGCCCCCCCTGTAGATTAGGGCCCCTGTAGGCAGAATAGTCCCCCCTGTAGGCAGAATAGTCCCCCCTGTAGATTAGAGCCCCCTTGTAGGCAGAATAGTTCCCCCCTTGATTAGGCCCCTGTAGGTAGATAGTTTCCCCCCCTGTAGATTAGAGCCCTCTTGTAGGTAGAATAGTTCCCCCCCTGTAGATTAGAGCCCTCTTGTAGTAATGTTCCCCCCCGTAGATTAACCCTGTAGAATAGTCCCCCCTGTAGATTAGAGCCCCCTTGTAGGCAGAATAGTCCCCCCTGTAGATTAGGGCCCCCTTGTAGGCAGAATAGTCCCCCCTGTAGATTAGGGCCCCCTGTAGGCAGAATAGTCCCCCCTGTAGATTAGAGACCCCCTGTAGGCATAGTTCTCCCCCCCCCCAAGCATTAGGGCTCCCTGTAGGCATAGTTCTCCCCCCTTTAGAGCCCCCTGTAGGTATAGTGCTCCCCCCTTCCTTTAGAGCCCCCTGTAGGTATTCTTCCCCCCCCCCTTCCTTTAGAGCCCCCTGTAGGTATTCTCCCCCCCCTTCCTTTAGAGCCCCCTGTAGGTATTCTTCCCCCCCCCCTTCCTTTAGAGCCCCCTGTAGGTATTCTTCCCCCCCCCCTTCCTTTAGAGCCCCCTGTAGGTATTCTTCCCCCTCCCCCCTTCCTTTAGAGCCCCCTGTAGGTATTCCCCCCCTTCCTTTAGAGCCCCCTGTAGGTATTCATTCCCCCCCCCCTTTCTTTAGAGCCCCCTGTAGGAATAATGCTCCCCCACCCCTTCCTTTAGAGCCCCCTGTAGGTATTCTCCCCACCCCTTCCTTTAGAGCCCCCTGTAGGTATTCTTTCACCCCCACCCCTAGCTCATTACTTACCCGCGCTTACCCGGTCTCCGTCTCCTCCAGCCAAGCTGCTGCTTTAGGTTGGGGAGACGAACCGCGCGACGCATGACGTACTTCCCCCCAAACCCCCCCTCTTCCTTTCTAACCCCCCTGTAGGTATTCTCCCCCCCCACCCCCCCCTTTTTAGACCCCCTTAGGTTTTTAACCCCACCCCCCCCCCCGTACTCATTATTTACCGGGCCGGCCCCCCCCGGCTTCCCCTCCTCCCACCCCCAAAGCCTGCTGTTTTAGGTTGGGGGCTGAGGAAAAGGGAAGCTCGGCAGGCGGCCGAGACGTCACTTCCGCGCGCCGCCTGCTGAGCGATGTACATGCAGGGAGCGCACACTCTCCCTGCTCCGCCGTTCATCTTAATTGTATGTGCGTCGCACGGACGTGCATACAATTAAGAGAGGGCCTCTGTGAAGCAAGGGGGCGGAGCCTGCCGGCGGCGGCGGGACCCCCCCTTGCCTCACAGACCGGCCCCACAGCTCTGCACCTGCCGCAGTGAACTGTTATGTTCACTGCCGGCGGGCCCAGAGCGGCATCACAAGGGTAGCAGAGGTGGTAGCAGCTGACCCAAGCCACCGGGCCCCGTAGCAACTGCTACCCCTGTAGTTACGCCCCTGTTGCACATTCTATTCCACAAGGCCATTGTGGGTGCAGAGGATATGGATATGTGCAGTATATGCACTGGAAGCTTGCAGGGCACATACCCAAAATGTAAAGAAAAATCCAGGTCTGAACAGAACCTAAGGATACGACCACGCAGCATAAGATAAAAAAACTCGGTTTTGGCCAAAGCAGAACCGTCCATCCGACGAGTATTTTGAACCGATTTTGTCTCAAAAACTGGTCGGTTTTTAGAAGGTTTTAGTTTTTTTGGATTGATTTTGCAACGGTTTTTGAGTGGATTTTTGGCTGATTTTTCTACCAGAAAAAGTGTACTGAATGCACATGTATTCTTGATTGGTTCAAGAAAACATGTGTTTAAATCTCCATCCAGTGGTCATCCCTAAGCTTCCAGTGGCCATTTTGGTTTCATCTCAGCTACACGGCATCTTTGTGTGCTCCAGTCACCTTTTAAAAAAAATCTAACAAAAATTAGTTTTGTGCTTATAACTGCAACTTCTACTTCCAGTAGCGACAAGTTTCAGCAGCCTGAGCTTCCACACATTAAAGTTCGCCAACGAGAAATGGGAGTATTTGCAGGGCCTTCCTGTGTGAAAGTGCAAAAGGACCAGCAAAAACACACCCACTATAGGTGGGACCAATGGTGCATCATTCTTTACTTATTTTTCTAAACTCCTAAATCCATCCAAAATCGTAGGAAAAAAACGCTCACAAAACCATTTCAGACTGAAAAGCGGGCAGAAGATTGTACATGTTGCATGTTTTTAGGAACTCTGGCGGCTTGGAAAACCGTCCAGCAGAAAATCTGTTCAGTGTGGACTACTGGACGAATTTTGTATTAAAGTCTACGGAGATGGTTGACATTCGGTTTTCAGACTGTTTCCAAAACCAACGAAAAACTCACTGTGTGGACGTAACCTTAGGCTATGTTCACACGGCGTAATTGCGGCGCTTACAGTACAGCCGGGTGCTTTGGGAGTCGCGCTAATACACGCGTATTCCTGCGGCGCGGGGGGTGGGTTGTCAGCCCGCCGGCCCATTGACATTCATTACTCACGGCACGTATTCGCCACAATTAATTGACAAGTCACTTATCTCCCCGCGCGTACAATACGATCGATCTATGAGAACTATGAATTGCCATAAGTTCGGCGTGCATCTCGCTTGTATTAGAGCGCAAATACGGCACGAAATGCGCTATGAAATTAGCTTGTGTGAACATACCCTTAGGCTATTTCCACACAACCAGTATTTCAAATCGAAATTTATGCAGGTTGCTTGCCTAAAACTGAAAGGAAACCTTTTGTATTGACTTCAATAGAAAATACGTGTTATGATTCATACAATGGATATTTCTGTTGGTCATTTTTTTGCCATAAAAAAAAACTTTGAACGTGTTCATTTTTTGGTCATATTCCATGTAAAAAACTTGTGTAAGTTTACTATTGATGTCAATAGGGATGGCCAAAAACCCAGTGTAAGATACACCCGAAACACTTGTATGTGGTTTTTAATGCAGATTTGCATCCAAAACCACATAAAAATGAGACTCGTTTCTGACTGTAAACTGAGAGTAAATGGCCCTAAATTCACATGAAATAACATGTAAAATGTTAATTGAAAACTGCCTTGGACAATACGGTTTTCAACGGCAGAATTCGATGAGTATATTTTACTTTTTTTGTGGACGTACTCTTAGTCCGTGTCCACATGGCTTATTCACGGCGGATTTGTGAGCCGGATTGCGCTCGCAAATCCGGCGTGAATAAGGGGCGGGACGGGGGCGGAGTGCGGCGGGGGGCACCGCTCCCCGGCCCCATAGACTGTCATTATCTACGGCGTGTACGCGCCGTAAATAATGTTCATGTCACTTTCTCCCCCCGCGGCGGATTTGCCGAGCGGGGAGGAGCGACGGAATCCACTGTTCTCTATGAGAGCAGTGGATTACCGTAATTACTCCGACGGATTGGCGCCGTACTGCAGCGCAAATCCAGCGCAGAGTACGGCGCCAATCCGCGGACAAATAAGCCGTGTGAACGAGGCCTTAGTCTGCCCTCCTTTATTTGCTGTCCAACTCTCAATTTTCTTGCCATATCACTCAATACTGTTCACTATAAGGCCTCGTTCACACGGCTTATTTCAGAACGTATTTACGATTGGCAATCCGTTGTAAATACGTTCTGAAATCAGTTGAAAATCAGTTGCAAATAAGTGTCACTAAGTGTGGCACGTATTTGTAACTGATTTCCCGACGGATTCACCATCTCCAATCATTGTAGGTGGTGAATCCGTCCGTATAATAATTGACATGTGAATTGTTTTTTTCCGTCCGGATTGCCGTCGGCAATTCGCGGGCGGCAATCCGAACGGAACTACCGCGTCTGTGTGAACGACGAGCCGTATTTTCTATTGAAATCAATAGAAAATAGGCTGTGACTTATTTCGGACGGATTTTGCCGACGGATTGACGATCGTCAATCCGTCGGCAAATACGCGCCGAAATAAGCCGTGTGAACGAGGCCTAAGGCTGATTTCAGAACTGATTCACGTCGGATTTCCAACGTAAAGGCCTCGTTCACACGGCTTATTTCGCCGCGTATTTGCCGACGGATTGACGATCGTCAATCCGTCGGCAAATCCGTCCGAAATAAGTCACAGCCTATTTTCTATGATTTCAATAGAAAATACGGCTCGTCGTTCACACGACGCGTAGTTCCGTTCCGGATTGCCGCCGCGAATTGCCGACGGCAATCCGGACGGAAAAAAAAATCACATGTCAATTATTTACGGACAGATTCACCACCTACAATGATTGGAGATGGTGAATCCGTCGGGAAATCAGTTACAAATACGTGCCACACTTAGTGACACTTATTTGCAACTGATTTTCAACTGATTTCAGAACGTATTTACCATCGGCAATCCGTTGTAAATACGTTCTGAAATAAGCCGTGTGAACGAGGCCAAATACGTTCTGAAATCAGTTGCAAATCAGTTGCAAATAAGTGCCACTAAGTGTGGCACGTATTTGGAACTGATTTCCTGACTGATTCACCATCTACAATCATTATAGTTGGTGAATCCGTCCGGAAATAATGACAGGCACATTGTTTTTGCGGCCGGATTGCGGCCGCAATCCGCAACGGAATTAAGTGTCGTCTGAACGACGACACGTATTTCCCATTAAAATCAATGTAAAACGGCCAGTTACTTGTTTGTAACTGATTTCGCAACGGATTTGCGGGCGTAAATACGGCTGCAAATCCGTTGCGAAATAAGCCGTGTGAACATGGCCTAATGGCGCAACCGCTCATCAGGCCAGCTCCGTTCTCCTTCTATTTGCCCCTCCACACAATTACTCTGTATTTGACCTGTATTTTAGGGCTCTATTTATGGCTCTTTATGGGCACTGTAACCTCTTTACTCCACTAAATGCAACACCCTGCAGTAAAATATCATTGGCCATTGTCAAATACTGCAGACATGAAAGTAGTTTTTACAATGTATTCACAGATAAACCAAGAATCACACTACCAAGCAAATAATGAGATTATGCATTCCAAGTCAATTGAAATTTATCATAGACAGCCAGCAATCAGCCAAATGTTCAGCAATCCAACTTTCACTACAAACTCCCTCATACACATCCTGCTAAGAGTGTTATCTTAAAGAGGTATTCCCATCCCACAATCTGATGGCATGTCACACCTGTCTCAGAAACATTCTCCTTCAGAACACAAACTACTTTCCATTCTGACCCACACCTATGTCATAAACAGGCCCTTTCAGAACGGAAAGTAGGTGGCATTTGTGCAGTACATTCTGTTCTATGGAAGTTCTGGGTTCAGCCAGACACACCCCTCTCATACATAGAAGGCATGTGAGTGGTTGTCTTTTTTGCATTTAAGCAGTCTCCCCTTGTATTATAGAGTGGCTTTTTTGCATACTGGTGTGAACTGGTACTTTTTTTTTAAAGTCAATTTTTACTTTTCAGTTGCCCCCTACTAAATGTGTGTGTGAGCCCTGCTCTTAGTTATCTACCCCTTTTCAATTTCCCCAAGTCACGGGGGTTTTTAAATTCCTCCTCTGGTTTAATTATTATCCAGCCTTAGCTGTAAGTAGGCCTTAGTACTTGATAAGCCCTGTCTCAAGCACAAAAAATTTCATTTTTTTAAATGTTTTTAAAAAAACGAAAAACCTGAAAAAACGACATTTTTCGTGCAGTGGAACTAGCCTTACTCAAAAAACAAAGGGGCCAATTTCAGATAAAATATAAAAAGGGCGAAATTAACAGGTTAGATAAAAATGACAGGGGTTTACAAATCTGAGGAGGGAACTGAATAAAAAAAAACGTTATTGAAAAAGTAAATTTCACAGAAAAACCAAAACAACTGAAAAGCTGCCCCATGACTTTATATAAAAACCCCTGCTGTCCCCCACAGTATCATTTTTTTCACTTTTTTTATTTTGTTCGTCCTTTTAAAAAACATTTTTGGAAAAAAAACAACGAGCAGGGCGAAAATTTCTATTGGAGTCTATGGTAAGTGCCAGACGTTTTTTGGCACATTTTTTGGAATGAAAACCCACAAAGGAGATTAATGTCCCTCATTAGTGGTGTTTAAATAATTTACCTTTCTCAATTCAGCATCAATGTTCAATGTGTCCTATTTACCTTTCAAATAAAGTTATCTTGCTTTTGTCACTGACGGATTTTGGCGCTAATATAGTTACAGCGTTTTTGTCGCTAAAAATCAATTTTTTTATGGATTTTGGAGTTAATAAAGTTTCCCCTTTTGCCGTGAAAATTTTTTTTTTTTTGGGTTTTGGCATTATAAAGTTTCTCCTTTTGCCCAAAAAATACTTTTTTTTATGGATTTTGGCACTTATAAATTATTCGTTTTTCCCCAAAAGGTTTTGCCTTAAAAATCCGTTCTTCTCACGGTTTTTGGCACAATAAACATATCTCGCTTTTGCTACTAAAAATCAGGGTTTTTTTTAATGGATTTTATCGCCAAAATCCATTTTTTTAAGTATTTTGCCGCTAAAACCCTTTTTTTTTCACAGATTTTGGCGCTAATAAAGTAATCTCACTTTTGCCACAAAAAAATCCGTTTTTTTTATGTTTTTTCCACTAAGATCCTCTTTTTAACTGATTTTTGGTACTAGTAAAGTTCTTTTGCTTTTGCTGCTTAAAATCCGTTTTTTACGGATTTTGGTGCTATAATCCATAAAAAAATGAATTTTTAGTAGCAAAAATTAGATAACTTTATTAGCGCCGAGATCCGTAAAAAAACAGATTTTAACACCCGGGAAAAAAAAAGGACCTTAGCGTCAAAATGTGTAAAAAGCAGATATTAGCGGCAAAATCTGAGAAAAAACGGATTTTTGTGACAAATTCCGAAAAAAAAAAATTGCGCCTAAAAATTTTTGTAAAAAATTTAAAAAAAGGGTGTTCGTGTCAAAATCTGTAAAAAAAAAAACGGATTTAGCGCCAAAATACAATGGCTTGATTTATGCATACATTAAAAAACAGACTTGAAGATCAGCAAAAAACGCAGGTACAAGACGTGCCAAAAAATGGACGTTTTTTCAGCAGCTTTTGACAGGCAGTGGACAAAAAATACTCAGTTTTCTGAACGTTTTTAGGATTTGGTTTTCAGGTTGTTTTTTGTCCACTGCAGTGTAGACAAGCCTAAATGTCCCATTTTTAATGTGAATTTACAGCAAAAACTGCAGATTTTGTCCTGCTGAATTTGTCTTTTTAAGGAAAATCTGCAACTGCTTCACCTTATGTGAATGTATTCTAACAGGGCAAGGAGATAAGGAGGTGCCTGACTGCAGCTTATCTCCAATTGTAATTTGAGAAAGAAAAATTTTATGTATCATACCTAAAAATGGCATTAAATTGCTAATAAACAAGCTGGGGGATAAAGTATAAAATTAGCACCTCTGGTTACAGTCTTTCTGGATATTTTTAAATAAAACTGAGTGCATGGTAAGGTGTGACGAAATGTCCACTCAGACCAGGTTATCTCATGTGGATTCTAAAGGTATGTTCACACAAACATAGTAGGAGCATTTTGGCGCTAAAATCAGTATTTTTTCACAGATTTTGGTGCTAATAAAGTAATCTCACTTTTGCCGCGGCGTGTGAATATTAACGCGGTTTCCCATAGGAAACCATGTTAATAAACTAGGCGCGATTTGGAAGCGGTTTTGGCCACAGAAACCGCGTCGGAACCCGCGGCCATAACTATGTCCAAATCCGTCGTGTGAACATGCCCTTACATGACAAAGCTTATTTTTTATTGAATGGTAATCTGCCGTTATAGATCACACTGTAGATAAGAATTTTTGTATGTTTTGGATTCAAAATCTGTGTCAAAGGAATTGAACAAAAAAGTAAAGTGACACGTAACAAGGAATTTATCAGGTAATGGAGACCAGCAGCAGCATACAATTGACTGATAACTATCAGTTACTTGAGACGATACATGCATATATGATTAAAATCTCATATTTTTAATAGACATTATCTTAAAAACTTACATGAAAAAGTATGTGCACAAAAGTTCACGGCATGAAAGGTCACAACCACCAATAACAGGATCTGCCCTATGTTGTGCATGTGTTTGTTCAGATCCTGTTATTGGTGGTTGTGACCTTTCATGCCGTGAACTTTTGTGCACATACTTTTTCATGTAAGTTTTTAAGATAATGTCTAATAAAAATATGAGATTTTAATCATATATGCACGTATCGTCTCAAGTAACTCACTAGTTTATCAGTCAATTGTATGCTGCTGCTGGTCTCCCTTACCTATGAAATTACTTTGTACCGGTGGAGTTCCCGGTTCTCCGTGCATCCGCACATTCTTGCAATCCGAGTAATTACGGGGAAAAGCTGAACATTTGCTGGCAAGGAATTTATCAGGTATCCTGGACACAGATAGTCCGCATAGAAGGGGGCTTAACAGGATCCAAATCCACAGTACTGAAGGTAAAAATCCACAGCAGAAATCTAAGGATCATATGCCACAGATTTCTGGCACAAACTATGTGAACATAAAGCCTAGTTGTAGAACAAGGCTGGTGGAAAGGATATAAGTACGATGTCTCCAGCTCTAGAAGGTACACTTGCTTCTGAAGATTCTTGATGTATTCTGTTTCAATTAATTCACATGCTTCCATTTTCCTGAAGGAACAACAATACATAGGTTAAAAAAAAACAAAAAAAACACAATTCAGAATGTGGGGTTCATAGTGATTTGGACACAAAAACCAATGCAAGAAAAAGTAGAGATGACCTATTGCAATTTTTAGTTAAGTGGCCCAAACAAAAAACTGGTTAATCAAAAATCCCCAAAAACAACCCGGAATTTTCCCCGCAGTTTCAGACTTTTAACAGTCAGGGATTTCCTCAGCGTTTCTAAGGGGAAAAAAAGACAAATTGAAAAAAAAAAATAATTAAAAGTATTGTAAGAGGCGCAGATTTTGGGAGGTTATTATTCTTTATTTTAAAGTGCCACAGTGGTGACTATCAATGACTAACAACTTGGCACATACACTAGGATTCTTTTACATTGACATACACTCTAAAAAAAAGTATACTGTAATGAATATGTTTTTGTTAAGCTAGAAAAAAGCAAAAAGATCCCATCTGTTTAATGGGTTTTTGACGGGGTAATAAAAAAGATCAATGTCTACATGCCAATTTTTTCCCATTTGGGGGGGAGTTCCACAATGGGGTCACCTCCCGCCCCCCCACCCCCCCAAGGTGGGGAACCCCCACCCCCCATAGGCAGCGGGGTTTTTTTAAATGACCGGGCGCTGGGTGCGCAGGGCTGCTCCCCGGGGCTGCCAGGGCCCCTTTTCCTACGGCGGGGAGGCGGGCGCCGCTCCCAGAAGGGGCGTGTCCGCCCCCCACCCCCCGGGGATTTTTTCATGCTGTGGGGCAGAGCAGTCAGCAGGCCCCTCAGTGCAGCTGCTCAAAGGGAGGAGGGAGGAGGGGGCGTTCCCTCCGCTTTCTTCCCCGAAAGTACACCCCCCGGCGGGTTATAACATTCACGTCGAGGGGGCAGATGCTCTGTCTCGACCCCCGCGAACTGAAATTCCGGTGGAAACCCCCCATCGGTGCCCCCCCAGGGAACTTGGGGGTGGTAAAATGTATTTGTATTTAAATTTTTTTTTAAAAGGGGGGACTACTTGGTAAAGGGGGCCCGTAAATACCCTGGATAAAGGGGGGGAACCTGGGTTTTAAAAGGCAATCTGATGAAGAGGCCTTTCCCGGCTAAGGGGGCATATCTGATAAAGGGGGCTACACCTGGTATAGGGGGCACTATGGCAGTGGGGGCAACAATGCCTTTCTGCAACCCATAGGCATTTAGCTGGAGTGGGGGGGGTTTTTTTCGAAGGGGCGTGTGTCCCAACATGAGGGGCTGATCATGTAAACTTTTTTGCCGTGCGCGATGAGCGCCACCCCCTTTTATTCCCACTTTCAAAAGTTGGAAGTATGGTCAATGTCCTTTTTAATTTGTTCAACCATATGTAAAGACACGTTAAAGGATAATTTTTGTCATGGCACACTACAGTAATGGATATACCTTTTAAAAAAACGTGGTGCCCTAAGGGTAAAAAGGTGGAAAAATGGAAATTTTTTATTATGCATTTTTTTGATATTTTCATGTGTTTTTAAGCCCATTTTTTTGTTGGTGAGTTTGCCCCATTTACCCCGCGATGAGCCCCTAGAGGATCCCGGTGTGGTTTACTAGCAGTCGGAGTCAAAAGTCCTCGGGGTTCTTCCCCTTTATTTCGATATGCTCAGAATGCAGGGGGCCCCAATGAAAAACAACGCGTAACGCTAAGCGTTAGGGGTATTCAATGCTGTATTTTCGGGGTGTAAATTATGCCCCCCAAATACGGTCAAATCATCGCACTCATTGAGTGCTTTGTAAATTTTTTTAATTTAAAAACAAAGGCCCCGCAGCAGAAAACCCTTTCAGACCCCTTTTAGTCAATGGGGGGGCGGCGTGTTGGGTATTTGGACCTCTGCATTAGGTGTGAACCAGGCCTCAGGCTTCTCACGCTGCCGTTGTATGTGCTTGAGAAACACAGGAAAAATGCATTTTACGTTGCAATTTTTGGCCACTTGGTTCTTCCAGTTGAAACAC